>JAOWBB010014404.1:33487-52582 GCA_028565995.1 Ricinus marginatus
CCCCCCCCCCCCCCCCCCCCCCCCCCCAACGAAATCAACATTTTTGCAATCATCCTCGATGTTGCATTTCGAAAAGTGGTCGACGTCCCGAATCGCGGAGAAACAGGTGCCTCATTATGAGCGCCGCACGTGCGATCGACGTGGTAACAGCGTCCGAAAGCGTTGCCAACCCGGAATCGTGGAGAATTTTTCGTGAATTGCGTCCGACCGGGGCCGAGGAGATGTGAATCGGAACTGGCTTCCTCGAGACCTGTCCTGGGGCGGCAAAGGTTTCCGGTGACGCTTCACGTTAGTCAGTCTTTGTGCTTAAGATCAAAGATGGAACCGCATCTGCTGCGCTGCCGTTGGATTATACGCGTCACGTTATTTTAGGAGGATCAGGCGTCGAATGTGACGTGAATTCCGCCCGGGAGAATATCCACGGTGTTGCCCGATGCATGTGGTTCGGATCCCATGTGCTTTCCCGGCCGAGAGCGCTCGATTTTTCCGGGCGTTTGGTCGATTTTCACAGGGTTGCGTCGCGTGACTGATACAGTCAGTGGACGGTGGACATTAATGCGCGGACCACATTCGTTCGACCGGCAACCCGAGATTCTCTTTTGTATATAGAACGTTGCAACGTGTGGGAACTCCTGTAGAATTCCTAACGTTACTGCGATCGACTTACGTCTCCTTTCGCAAATGTTGCGAAGCCTTGGCCTCTGCATTTTTCGCCAGTTGATGAATGACATGTATTGCATTATATATTAGCGTAAATTTTCTTTATCCCATTGATTGGATAGTGATTCCATCGCTTTTTCTTACACATGCGGAGTCCCTTGGAAAAACATTCCGTCTCCTTTAGGAAGTAGAATAACCAAATCGTAATCTTGACGAAAAACTTGGATTTTATAAAAGAATTTGACAGTTCGTTAAAATGAAAATTTTCGGATTTGAAAATTGACATTTTACAAACGTGAGCTAAACGAGTAGGATAGAAGGAAAGCCGTTGAAGAATGCATGAAAGGTATTTTGAATATTACCGATCTTTCTTGGTTCTGTTAGGCTCCCCAATCACGCGGTTGTAGGTATCGGGTCCGAGATTTTTGCGCTCGATCTTGGATGATGCTAAATATGTACAGACCTTGAGGCCGGGTTTTTAATGAAATACGCCTTGTGGTGAAATATGTTGAGACAAAAAGACATTAAATAAAATGATGCGAGGCATGAAATTTTTAACATCAGTGTTCGGCCAAAGTCTTAAGGATTTGTGTCGTGTTTTATCTTGTGCCTTACGCATTTAATAATCAAACATTTTGTGTCGCATTTTCGTTCGGATCGAGGTGGATGATTTAAAACTGCTGTAAGTAAACGGAGGTTAGGGACGGGACCATAACGGCGTGTGACTGGGAAATGACTTCTTGCTCGAAATGCATGTCAAAGCGTTGCGGGGCACGAAGTAATTGAATTATCCAAGGAACTGTTCGACCGAATTGTGTCCGTTGCGTTAGTCTTATTATTGATTTTTTTGGCATTTCTTGTGCCGCAAAATGTTGGTTTCGTTGCCTCGAAACTTCGAGGTTTTTAATCGCATGAGGGCTTCACCTTTGGCCTAATGGAGAATACCCTAATTACTGCGTGTACCTGCATGTATATTGTGATAACTTTAAAAAAAAAAAAAATCATTACGTTGTTGGTTGCATTAATATGATGATTCCACAATAATTTAGTGATATAAGGTAGAAAAAAAAATTAACTTGAATGTTGAAGTGGCAGTATAATAGGAACTCTACTAATATTGAAAGTAATCGTAAGTTTTGTACATGTATTTTTTACCTTTTTCAAGTTCCCGAATAAAACTATTGTTATGAACAAATCATGCGTAAATCTGAATTTGAATGCATGTTTTTGCAAATATTTTCTACCTAAGCTTCTTTATTAGTTTAAGTTTATAGTTATTATTTTAGTTATTTTCGGTCAACCATATGAATTTTAAAAATCAAAGTGTAAAATAAGATAACTAACTTGATGAGGGAATTACTAAAAGCAGTGCAATTTTTACGAGGATCATCAAACGCATTTTCTACAGCATCAGTCGCAGCAGTTGGTTTTGTTGCAGCATCAATTTTTACTTTAATGCTGCATATAGAGTTTAATCAATGCCCTGTAATATGATGTCTATATCGTTCATGAAGAAATTCTTTGTTTTCGGCATTTGAAAAAAAATTTATTTTCAAAGTCAAAATAAGATTTAATGACGTTTATTAAACACATTTAAATGTAATAACGTTTTTTTGTTTTAGGAAGTCCGGAAGAAGTTTTGGAACTGGATAAAACATTAGGATATTATAAAATTCAAGAACTATCTTTGATTAATAAAAATAGTAGAACCGTTGGCGGCTTGCTGTCATCTGCTGATATCCTGCACGTAAAATCGTCCAAGCATAGACAGAATGTAAGGGTTTTTGAGGATTAATCATCCATAAACAGAAAAAAAATAAAAACAATATCTAAAATATGTTTTGCATTTTTAAAATTTTTTTTATCGTAGTTCATAGCGTTGGTATCCATTAACGGTACATAACATGAAACGATTCGCCATAAGTCGATTTTTGTATGATATTACATGTACATTATTTATTCGACATTATTCTACTGTCTGCAGAGCGTCTGCGATTCTAGTCTAAGCAGCGGAAGTCTGGGATCCCGTTCCACTTCACCGGTGCCAGTAAATTTGCCAAGGGTGCCACCCCAACCACCAATCCGAAAGAAAAGGAGGCCCGCTCCAAAGCCTCCTCAGGGTGTAAGAGATGAGGTATGATTCTTATGGTGACGTGCTATTTGAAATGAAAGAAGAAACTGATTTTCTTCGGCAGATCATTAAATTATTGACGGAATGATTTTTATGAAAGGAATTCGTTTGTCTACTCTGAAATACGCGGTCTTTGTAGTGTAAAGTTTGGTTGTAAAATATTTACAAAAACGTCTACGGAGAATTAGAATATTTTTCAAATAGTGTACATCGCTTAGATTACCTTCTTTAGTTTAAAGTTTTTGTTTATTTTATGATGATTAGGAATTATGAATTTGTTGTATTTCGTTTCTTCATAATGTTATCAATTGCTTTTTAACAGAACAAAGAGGAGACGAAAACGGCTCGTTCCGTTTTAATTTCACATTCGAGAGAAAGTTCGGATAGTTCTGGCTACCATGAAGCGTCTGTTCTATCAGAGAGTCCAACACATAACATTCCTTTAGAACGAAGCGAGAGCAACAGTCCGCCGGATACTCTTCCTCGACATAGTAAATTACTGCCGAGCCAAAGTTTTACAAATTTAACAAACATTCAGTCTGCATCCAGAATGCGTCTGGCCAGTAGTATATCAAATGCATCCTTGAATTCTAATGGTAAAGACTATTATAGAATTATCCGGGGCTATATTTTTTAGACCCAAATTTAATTTCCATTTCACACATCATTATAAAATTACTTTTACAAATAAATTGCTGTTGCTTCAGGCACATCTCGTAAAAAGCGACCACCGCCACCGCCTCCCATTCCTATTCAAACAACGGCGGAGGAGAAAATGAAGTCATCAACTCTGCCTACTTCACGCGCCGAGGAACGCATTGTTTCAAACGTTCCCTTCGTGTCGGCAGAAAATGGCAGGAAATTTTCCGACGTCAAGTTTTCGACCGTAAAATCGGCAAACACCAAAGTAGAAATTGTAGAAAACACGGTAGAAAGCGAACCGATGTTAAATCCACAAACCAAAGTAGATGTTGAGATTGATAATTCCGAAGTGAAACCCATTGTAGGTAAGGCTAAAGCAAATGTTGCTCGCACCTCGGACGTAGACCACTTTGTAAATAACACGAAAATAGATTGTAGTGACGACAGTAGCGGAAATGAAAGATGTGGAAGCGTCAAACTTTTTCAAGATGGCAAGTTCTGTAGTCGTGATTTAGAAATAAATCATCCAGACATAAGGAAACATTTCCTACATGAGCAACTCATGAACGAAATGGTCAGTAAATTTAAGGTTATCGAAAAGGTCGGATATATGGGAAAAACGGACACGAGACGGAAATTCTTGCCGAACTTTTGATACAAACTTTTGAAATTTTTTAAAACAAACTTCGATGACCATAGGGGAAATGCTTTTTTAAAACTTAAATTATTTGGATATAAATAGTTAAAATTATTTCTTTTTTGTTGTTTCAATTTGAATAAGAAAAGAATAAGTTTTTTTATGCGTTGCAAGAATGCCTTTCTCGATAAAATATTTTGCAATTTTTCATTCCCGCTGCATATATGTCACATCCTGAGATTTCAGTAGTGTTCATACCTTTTTTTTCTTTTTCATGCTAATTTAACCTGCTTGCATTTGAATAACCTGTGTAAAAGTAGAAGTAACAAACAAGCCCACTCCGAAACCGAGGAAACTGATCCCGCAGAATGAGAACGAGGAAGAGCAGGTTCCACATAAAGGGGATAGAAAATTTTCCATCACCCGAAGCCAAACCGATTCTGCTCTTTTTTCGAGAATCAATTCCGACGAGGATTTCGCCATTCTCGGCGGATGGAATGGCATCGATCACAAGGGCGGAGCTGCCGATGCGGATGGAAAGGCAATAGGGGAGGTAGCACGGCAAAGCACTGAATCGAATGATAATTTAAAAAATATGAAATCTGCCTCCAAGATACATTGCGAGGGCAGCGATGACGTTGTCCAGAAAGTTTCGTGCCTAGAGCGATGGCGAAATATCGACACTCTTGCATGCTTAAACGAGGATGATGCGAAAGCAACTAAAACTGCATGGCTTTTGGGAGATTCAGGTGCATTTTTATTCATAATTTTTTAAGTAAGCCTAAATTTTATATCCCACACTGAGTAAAGTAGCGAATAGAAATTGTGTTGTCTTAACCTTATTAACCTTTACGATTTTTAAAAGATTCAAGCCTTTTATTATTTGTAATTCTTTTAAACATTATCCGTATGTGTATTTTGCATGTTTGTATGTCGTAATAATCTACCATACACGTTTGTTTTTGTAATTGTCACCTTCCTTCCTCCAAATATTTTTTTGTTCCTCACCTAAAGCTAAAGGTTAAATATCTGGTTGAAACATTTTGTGTAAAAGAAATACCTTACGTTTACCATCAGCTAGAATGTATATTTTTAAGTGCTATTTCATCATTATCTTAAAATCGATAATGTCGTTCTGTAATATTTTTAAGCCTAAGGCCTGTTATTCTCAGTTTCTTAAACAGATTTTCATGTTTGTTCTTTTTTGCTACCAACGAGGAGATAATTTGTATCTATTGATGCATTTTGAGATGAATTTGATAATAAATCTGATACATGATATTCTACGGTGCATTTTAAATTACGTTAAAATTAATTAAATGTTGATTCTGGCCTGAAATTTTATTAAACAATAAACTTGGCCGATTCTTGCTTGAATGAGACGCATGAATCTGTTTTATAGTGTCAAAGCTGAATGAAAATAATGAATTAATGTTGAATGAAGTAAAACGTGTTGAATGTTGAATGAAGCTCTTAGCGTTTTTATTTATGAGAGAAAAATGCTAATGTTTAAATTGTATTTTCTTTTTCAGAAGCCTCAGGAGAAACCTCTCCAACAGGAGATTTCGAATTGAACGACCACGACTCTTTAAACTGGCAATATCAGCTACCGCCTCCGCCGACGGATTTCCGGGATACTAATTCTCCAAGTTGTACCGAATTCGGAACCATTACAATAACTCCGGATATTTACAAGGAGGAAGCCGGGCATGAAAAGGAAACGAACGAGACCGATCTCTTGAGAGAACACGAGAAATCCAATTTAAAAGACTGCAGACAAACATCGGCGGTTCAACAGGAGGAAGTTGTATCTGCGCCGACGCAAAACGATGACATGAGACTGTCCCAAAAGAAATTGGCCGTCATGGGCGAACTTACGAATGTGCTGACGGACGGCTGGAAAATGAAGGAAAAATCATTGTCCATTTCTAATTTGTGCACGAACGATTCATCTTATTCCGGTAAAGGATCCGGATTAAGTTACAGCAAATCGTTCAGCAACGAATTGCCGACGCATATGAAAAATTTAAAGATATCTGCTTACGAGACTTTGGGGTCTGAAAATAATAGAAACGATAAATATGAAAATAATATAAAATACAAAAACTACAAAAATCTAGAGAAGAGCCTTAGCATGGAGTGCATCCGAATAAGGCTTAAAGACGAGTATGAGCAAATACCGGACGAGGGCTTTCGAAAACCCGTAGCTCCCATTCAAAAGAAATTAAAACTGGCTAAAAGATCTTCATCGACAATGGGTGTGAACAATATAACCGTCAATAGGAAATCAGATTCTGAAATAGATTTCGATGCTGATCAGGACAACATCGCTATTTTAAGACAACATTTCCTCGAGTTTTTGAAGGAAAAGAATTTAAGTAACGATTTGAGCATGAAATCCCTCAATGTAATCAGACACATATTGCCCAAGATAAACGGTCAAATTGACGGCGAAACGACGGCAAACAAAGTAGAAAACAACGAAGTGGATCGCAATAAAGTGCAAAAATCAGGATTAGTAAAGGTTATAGATTTCAAAAAGAAAGGCACCGCCTTGATGAATAGAGACGTAAAGGAAAACGTCCTGATAATTGAAAAAAGCTCGCAGGACAAAGTTACAAAAGAACCGGAAGCGAAAGAAAAAATTAAAATCGAGCCGGAACTAAGACGAGTCGAACCCGTTAAGAGGTATTCCTATCATGCTCCTCCATCGATAAATTTTGCTACTTGGGGGGAGCGGCCTAAAACTCAGGTTTTTATCAAGGACGAAGATTATGTGACAGAGGAAAACGTTACGAAGAAAATGGAGAAGAAGCCCGCAGAAGAAACGCAAAAACCGACCGCAGTAAAAAAGCCGGGAATTCTGCAATTCAAGAAGCCCGGTGTCAAATCGCGGTACGAAATGTTTTCCGCTCTGCCCAGGAAAAAGGAGGTTACTTCTCTAAGCCTAGTTCAAATGGAAGACGAAGAAAAAAAGAGAAAAAAAATGCAAATGGAGCCCTCGAGAATGCCCGTCGTATGCGGAGTGGAACTGAAAAAGGAATTTAAGGAACAGCAGGGCAGCCAACCTCTGTCCATAACCGAAGTTACGATCAAACCGGAAGTGAAGCCGACGCATTCCGTTTCCATTTACATCAACGGAAATCAAAGGGGCGACCCGAGCAACAAGCCAAAGTCGTCCGGAGATACGAAACCGACAGTTTCCAATTTCATCGTGCAGAAGCGAAACTGCACGGTAATGCCTGTCGTCAAGGGATTTCGCACGGTGAACGAATCTGATTTTATCAGTCATGTAAATATTAATAAAATTTGTAACGTTAACAGTAATAGCATCAGCAATAACAGCAGTAACGTTAACTTCGACGGTAAAAACGAGTCGGGTGTAATTAAAAACCAAAAACTAAGGCACGTGCCTCAGGTGATCCTGCCCCAATCCCCGCCACCCCCACCGCCGCCTCTCGCGAGCTTAGTGAATTTAAAACCCGCATCGGCGAGGCAGATAAAGCCGAAATTTGAATCCCTGGATCAGAGGGATCAACTAATGAGGGACATCAGAAACTTCGCGGGTTTCGGCTCACGTAAGTTAAGAACTGCTCAGTAGAAGATGCCTCTCCCTCGTTTCCTCTATTTATTTAGAACTTGCACTTTTTTTTATTTATCTTCGATTGGCACTTATTTAGAAATCGCTTTTTTTCTCTCGACTCCAATGCTCTTATTTGGAAACTTCGCCTACAGCGACTACTATAAAATAAGACTTAGTGTACATGAAAAAGATATACATGAGGCAGAATGAAATTATGATGCTAAATATTTAACTAGTGGAATTGTTCATTATTTATTAGTGAATCGCCTTTGTCATGTAACAAATACTCTTGTCATTGTTTAAAAAATATAATTATTCAATTCATTGATGGTTATTAATTAAAAACCACATCCTTCTTTGCATTTCTTATTTTTACTTTTTAAGTGAAGCCTGGATGATATGGCCAATCAGTTGTTTAACTAGGTAGTTCAACAAATGAATCTGCAAATTGTCAAGTACCCATTTATCCGTATGTGTATACATATATATAATATATGTTTTCATTTTGTAAGTAATGTTCTTCTTGGGAACGTTTATCAAATTATTTTTGCAAAAAAAAAGCTGCCATGTGATGCGATATCTTTTTTCCTTGATTTCAAAGTAACATTGTGCTTGGCCAAGATGATTTTCACATTGTAATTTTACTTTTTGTCAGGTGATAAAAGCCATTGATGCAAATCTCTGAAGAGGAAATGAAAAAAATTTTAAAGCAAAAGAATCTTCGGAAATATTTATTAGTTTAAATTTTCACATACATTCAGCAATAAGCACAAGAGTATTTACAACTTGTAATTATTCAGTTGTAATTAGGAAACTTATTATTACGGTTCCAAACCTAAAAAGCAACTGATTTCAAGTGTTTCAAGTGCAAGACATCATCAAAGCAGCAAAACACCATGATTGTTTTATGGTTTGTCAAATTACATATATATAAGGTGTTATTAAATAATCTACAAATCTGGTTTTTGTATACGTTTCACGTTTGAAAATTGTGCGCTGGATCCTCGTGACTTTCTGCAGCAACGGGCTCCCCTCGTTTTCTGAACTGAAAAGGAAATTAAACAAGGCAAATGTCATTCCCCTACATTATTCACTGAATTGGTGGCATTTTCTCAAGAATTTTTTGTTAGAAAATTAAATTTACTTATTCCCAGATAAATATTTCATGACGGAAAACAATAAAATTCCCATTTATGAATATTTAATTGACCATTTCAAGAATTTACGTTTTTTCCCTTTTTTTATAATTAACAATTTTAATGTAAAGTTCCGAAAAGAAGACAACAATTTATTGATGCGAATTATAAAAAGTACATTAAGGTTGTTACCATCAGAATCCTGGATGTGTCTAATAATAACTTTCCCGCAAAGACTAGAGAAACAGCTATGCTAACGATAACACTTCCTCTGTGAAGCCTGTCATAAACGTAACTTTTTCCGTATCTCCTAAATTTCCAAAGCATGGCTCCCAATACTCGTGAAAGTGAAACAAGCAGAAAACTGAACGATTGAAGAGCCTCCGCTATTCACTTTCAGGAAAACAATGCTACCAACCTCGACCGCGCGACACAGCCGCAATGCGAAATCAAAACTTTTGTTCAATTGCAAAATGGCGGAATTTAAATCAACAAAGACTTTTTTTGTTTCCAAATTTGAATGCTAAACGAGAAAATGTAAGTATTTATCTTTACCTTCTCGCTTCAGAAACTACTTTCAGTGCTTGGACTGCCTTTTCATTCCAATTCATTTATTTCATTCAAGGACATAAATCGTTAAACCGAGGGAAATTTATATTTAAAAAAAAATACATTAAGATCCATCAAATTTTTTATTTAAAGTATATTTTAATATTCGGTTATAAAGTATTTATTGAATTATTAGTTAGTTTCAACAGTAAATTATTATAAAAAAAAATTTATCGTTCACCGCAGTTCTTAAATGATCAATTACCAGGATATTTGCACTTGATCTCTTTTTTCTAAGCATTCGTAATGGTTTTTTCATTCCCAAAACGAGCGGCTGCCTCGCACAGTGCGACTCAAGCAGTTCGCAATGTTCTTTCCCGTTCATTGCATTTTAGAACTGCGTACATTTTCCGTTCCCTCGTCCTTCATTCCATCCGGAATCACCGGGGAAAATTCATAATCTGCGTTAATTTTCGAGGCGGTTTTTCTCGTGCGAATTTGCCCCAAGCGTCGGGGGAAGAATCGATCGATAAGTGGACAATTCTCGCGCGACCCGCGGTCCGAGGATTTCCGCCGGAGGCCCAGCCGGAAGTGGGATCAACTCTGCGGAAGGAACAATCAGACGCAATAAGCCGGCATTTTGAACAAAGGGAAGGCGACGCCACAACACGAGCCGCGCTGTTTGAAAGTAAATGCGAGAAGGACACAAAGGAGATTTTTGTCTTGCCTCTGCCAAGTCGAAATTTACGAAGAATCCCTTTCTGACTCCGTGCCAGTGGCTTTTTGCCTTATGGGAACCGCGGCTTAATCCCGATTCTGGCGGATTTTGCCGCGGACTTCTTTGTTAACTTCCGATGCCAAAGAAGAAAAAATATATATATATAAAGGTCCTTGATTCGAAATGAGATTGCACTTCCACATTTCGATTTTTTTTTTTTTTTTGTCCCGTTCCAGAGATTCGACGGATTCGTTCTCCATCCGTTAGTGCGGAAATCCCCCAAAAAAAAAGCAGCGAGCGAAGACCACATTCAAAGCTCTGAATGGAGGAATCGTCCAAAATCCACAATTTTGAAGCTCGAAATTACCGGAAAATCGTTAAATGGGTAAGATGTAATTTTCAAATTACCGAACTCTTGTGCCGTCTAAACGGAGGGTTCCTTCGGGATGCGAAATACCCTCCCGGGGGTGAAAAGATCGTGCTGACGCTTGCCGGAAACGAAATTTTCAAACGCGAAAGTCCACGGTAAATGCACGAGCGCGAATGTTCAAGTCTCTCAGGTGGAGGAATCCGCCACGGCACACCCTTGGACAGGGCTTTTGCCGAAGTGAGACTCACCCCCCCCGAGGGCGTCCACTTGAGTCGTCGACCTGCCCAAACCCGAAGAGAAAGAGTCCAGATTGGAAGTCTAATCGGGAACCGGAACTTGGACCGGTTTTCCCTGGTCCTTGCTTATTCTTGGCAGAAGTTCCTGGATGTATTTTTAGTTCCCGTGTAAAAGTCAGCTGCTGTACTACGTATCGCACTCTCAGTTCAACTGCCGCGGCGCACCGCTCCGATTATTAAACCAAAATTTACAGTCAAAACATTTATTTACGCGATTTTTGCAACACCGTTTCTCTTTTTCGTTGCTTCTCCTTTTGCTGCAGGGCGGTTGAGCTTCGTAAAGCAAGGTAAGGGCACCCACGACTGGGACGAATTGAATACCGCGTTGAGTGCCGGCAATCTCCGAGTTTTAAATCCCGCTGAATGCGCGATGTTATTACCCTGGAACGATATGCGGTTGCGACTAAATGATACAAAATAATAATGAGATTGTGCAGGCGGCGACAAAATAAGTTACTCAAAACGTATAACCGGAACCCGTACCGAACGCTGCGGTCGAACACGCGATTACGGTTTCCTGCAGCCACCCGCCGACTCGCTTTCCTCTTAGTTATTTTCCTCCCTCGGCGATTTCCATCGTCTTCGGTTGTTTCCCGCGCGCCCGTCCCCGGAAATAAGAAAATCTTCGATTTCCTCGCCGAGAGAGAGAGCTGGGCGGAGACACCCCCGACCGACGACCCGCCACCACCGTCGTCGCAAAGGCAAGTGGCGCGTGGTAAGCGGGAGAAACTTCGACAGATGATCAGGCAGAAGGATTCGTGAGTTCAGCCGAAGGTCTGAGCTGTCGAGGGATGAAACGCGGGCACAGTGCGCAGGGAGGGAACGCGGCTCTCCCGCAGGGAGATTCTGCCGGGATTCGGACACGATCCACGTGCCCGGCGTCGCTTCCGACCCGCAAAAACAAATCTGATCGGGAGGATGCTTTTGTCTTCCGGCGACGCGGATCGCGGCGGCAAACCGCGGTGATTCGGCGGCAAACGCCGCCCGCCACGTTAACCCGAGCAGAACATAAATTATTAAATTTTTACGACGTTCGCGCCGTTCTGATCCGCGAGGAACCGGGCGCACGGACGGCGATCGCTGTCTCGACGATATTCTTCGTCGTCTGTGCGCTTCCTTCAACAACATTTCTGCATTTTCACAAATATTCGGATGACGTTATCGGCGAATTGAGCCGAATGGGCGTGCGTGACGCCTCCCGAACGGAGACGTTCGCCGCGGCTCCGGGAGGAAAATGGAACGAGTCCAAGCGGGCAACTGTCAGTCTTGACGTCGAACACAAAAAGCAGGATTATTTATAACGTGCGGCTATCAGAATCCGCGAAACGTCAGTTGGCCCAAGCGTAAGGTGCAAGCAGCGCAATGCTGCGGGTGCGTTTTCCTTTACAGGACCATTTGCGTCGCATGTGAAGCAACGTTAAATGTTGCTTGCGACTGAATATTTCCTGCCGCCTTTGGCGGGAGAGTGGAACGGAGGGGCGGCAATGAAGCGTCGGAAGGTTTTTTTTTATTGTGCTGATGCACAATTTACGATGTCGCAAATCTGAATCCAACATTGTTGGCATCTTTGAGTTGCCTTGCATCGACCTCTCGGAAAAGCCGGAAAATTTTATTGCGGAGAGACTTTTGCCTCGTCGCGATGAAAACTGCGCAAAACCCGATATTTGGTCTTCGGTCGAGAGGACGTAAAAACAAAATTTCCCGAAATTTTGCCCATTTTTTGCGCGTCTTTGGATGCTTGCCACCGATCCCGCGTTTCCCAAATTGAAAACGTTCGTCGGTGCGCCGGGGGAAATGACGTCTCCGTCGGAAAGGCACCCGGACGTTCGCTTGCGTGCCCCGCAGAACTGGTCTCGGTGAATTTCAGGTAGTGCAGGAGGGGCGATGCCCGCAGAATGCGCATCGGTCAACCCGCTCCAAAGAGAACTCGCGGACTGCATCATCCGCATGCGGCCTCTCGACGAGATTCGCATCCTTCTGGCCTGCGGAGCGAAGCCTAACGAACCGGTGACCCAGGGCCTGCGACCGCTGCATTACGCCATATGGCACAGGTGGGGTCACTCCTTCGCCAGCAACCCGACCGGGCAACCGTCGCGAAGCTGAACCTTCCCGTCTTGCAGGTACTCCGAGGCTGCTCGTCTGCTTCTGGTGAGGGGATGCGACATCAACGCCAGAGACGAATGCGGCTACTCCGCCCTGCATTTGGCCGCCGAACACGGATACGTCGAGCTGGTCAAGCTCCTTCTGAAGCTCGGTGCCCACGTCAACTTCAGGGAAGACACAGGTCGGAGAGTTTTCCGTTTCCGCTTCGGACTCCGTCGCCTTTTCCGTTTCCTGAATTTCTCTTCCGCTTCAGGTGAGCAGTTCCCGAGAACCACCTTTTGCGACGAGCCTCTCCGACTTGCCATTCGTCACCGCCACTACTTCATAGCTAAAATGCTGCTGGAGCACGGGGCCAATCCCAACACTCGCTACTTCTTTGGATCGGAGATCAACCTGCTTTCCGTGCTCGACATCGAGTACCTGACGTTGCTTCTCACTTTCGGAGCCGATCCGAACGTTCGGGACAGGGGCGGGCTCACTCCGCTGATGAAGGCCGCGAGGCTTCCGCAGGTTGGTTGCCGACGATCGGGGGTGGGCACGCTAAATACCGCGGCCGATGCTCATTAACCATTTGCAGGGAATGGACAGCGTCTTGCTGCTCCTCAGCTTCGGAGCCGACGTGAACGCGATGACCGACAGCCGCCACGACTACAGAACGGTCCTTCATTACGCCGTTCTCAGCGGGAACCTGGACATCGTTTACCTGCTGATAAAGCAAGGAGCCGGGGTCAATTACGATTCCGACTACCAGAAGCCGACGCCGCTGGACCTGGCCATCCTGAAGGGCGATCCCGAACTGGTCAAAATGTTGCTCGCCGCAGGTAAGCGACCCGGCGGCGGAATTCTTCGTCCCGACGCGTTTCCGCGCGCCGTTCACGCCAGGTTACACTTCACGTTTCAGGTGCCGACGTGAATTCCAGCTCGCCAATCATCGGAACGCCGCTGCACGTCGCGTGCGCCGACAATATTCCCAACAGGTACATCGATCTCGCTTTCCTCGGAGCTGCACGTCAGCAATCCGGCAGGAAAAAGATTCGAGCCAGCTCGAAAACCAAAGAGATAGCTCATTCTTACGGCCGAGACTCGCGGTTTTAAAACTCGGTCCGAGCCGCGCCCGCTGGGAAGCGCAACCGCCTGAACGAATCGGATTTTCTTTCCAGAATGGACATTTTGTCTATTCTCCTCTCCAGCGGAGCCGATCCCAATCTGGTGATAGAGAGCGAAGGAACCACCCTCAGACCCGTCCTGGCGGAGTATTTGGCATCGAACGTTCAACTCTCCCCGCAGGTGGTGCTCATGCTCCTCAAATTCGGTGCCAAAGTAAGCGACGTTTCCGTTTGCTTTCGAGCGCCGGCGACGGCTTTAAGAGATTCGAGCGAGGGAAAAGTAGATTTGTGTCCGCGCCGAGAAATTGCGGAAGAGATCAAGGCAGGCTTTGTTGCAGGTCGTCATGAAAACTCAGTATCGAGATCCGCACGGGATTCTGAACTCGCTCCAGAACCTGGTCCCGTATCCGAAGTTACTGAGGATGCTGCTGGAAGCGGCGGAAGGGTTCGATCTCTGCATGATCAAGCGGTGCTCGTACCTGACCCAAAACCAGAAATCCGCTCTCCTGGATCTCGCCACCCAGCCCCTGTCGCTGCTGCACCAGTGCCGGCTCTTCCTCAGGAGGCATCTCGGCTCCGGCTTCATGGACGGCGTGCCCCGGCTGCCTCTGCCGACCTGCCTTCACAGATATCTCCTGTACGAGGACTGAAGGGGGCGCGGACTTCGGCGCGAGAAAAGCGCGTTAACGTTTCGTCTTCGCCGCGAAGATAAACTCGTTCCTCCGGAAGTCAGCGAGACCGATCGCGGAGGTCGCGGAAAAAGCTCGGTCTGCGGAAGACGAGCTTTCGGCCGGAGAAGAAAGCTTCGCGGTTTAAGTTTTATAAACTTGGTTGAAGTTTTAATAAATGCTTTTGATTCTGTCGGAAGCGCTGGCTTTGTCTCGCGATCAGCGGGAACGCTTCGATCCTCGTGCGAAAAGGCGGCCGGAACCTCGCGTCCGGCACGGAACGTCTGCCACCACGGCGACGGGCGCCGTCCCCGTTTCGACCCGGGCTCGGACCGGGAGGACGCCTTGGCGACCAAAGGGAGGCTTTTCGGTAAACTCAGTGCCCGGGAGGTGGTTTCCGCGCTTTCGACCCGCGGGCGCGAGGTTCCGCCGGCCTTTCCTCGCTGGCAGCAAAGCCGCGGGAACGCTCCGGTGCAGTGGCAAGAAAAAAATAAAACAACGCCGTTAAAAATTAACAATTCCACTTTTATATTAATCCATTGGATTGCTCATTCGATGAAAGGGGAAACATTTCAAGTACATCGTAAATATTACAAAAAAAAGTATCGGAAAAAACATTGACATCAGAACATTAATTTTTCTTTTTTTCATAATTTATTTCAAGCATTAAAAATCGGCATTTCCTAATTTAAAATCCACTACATTGAGCAATGGTATACAATCCGTGACAGTTCAGAAATAAAACAAAGGGAAACCTGCAGGCGAATGCCCTGCCGATGCAGAGGGGCGACCGGCTGCCCCCGTCCGAGGCGGCCTCGGCCGGTCCTTCCCGCCGGGGAACCCGACGGCGGGGGACGAGAACGCGTCCTAAAAGGAAAACGCGAGCGGTGACCCGAGCGCGACCCGGAAGGAGAGCTGCGCTTTGGATGCCCGTCTCGGACCGTTTCCTTCCGCCCCCGACGACGGAAAGCGGCAGCGAATGGATCGCGGAGGAAGAAAACGAAACCGGAACTCGGACGAAACCTCTCGGGGCACCCGTCGGACGTCTTCCCCGACTTCGCTCTCGTTCGGTGCACGGAATCCGTTTTGAATGCACAAATAAACTTCGACTAAACCTTTTTTTTTTTTATTTTTTTTTTTTTGGTTTTTTTGTTTTTTTTCCATTTTTAATTACCAGCCAATACATTTTTGAGAACATCTTTCACATATAGAACTACGATTTAACGTCGATTGGAAAATTTGCCCGACCGCAGTTTGCTTGCGTAAAAAGAGACGAGAAAACACCGCGGGAGATTTGCACTTTCCGTCGATTTGCCATCGTCCGTGGAGGCTTTCGCCCGCGGGGCGGCGACCGCACCCCCGGGGACGAGCCCCGAGGAACGAAAACCTCGGCAAGGGCGAAAGCAAGTCGAAACGCGAAAGGAAATCCCCGGCCTAACCACTAAGACTGAAATTTGTCCGGCATTGGCACAAAGAGGGATTTTCATTTACTCCTTTTCTTCTTTTAATCTAACAATTAAATTAACTCCATAGACCAGCGAATACTTTTCAAATATAAAAAAAAAAAAAAAAAAAAATTTTTTTTTTTTCTCCTTTTTCTCATGTACAAAATTTTATTAGATTGCTACCCGCATTTTTCCTTCCCCGATGCTTTTCGAATCGGCGAAACGTTTTCGGGGGGAGGGGGAAAAGCCTCTTTGGGGGCGTCGTCCGCAACCCTCGAGAGGCCGACTTCGAGCCCCGGCTTCCGGACGCGAAGAAAACGCGGCGTCCGCGATCTTCGACGGGACCGGAAAACGAATTTCCGCACCGTCGGCGCGTCTGCCGCGAACCCAAAAACGTTCTGTCGCGTTCCACCACTGTCTGCGCTCGCACATTAAGTAGCGCACGATCAAAATGCGTTCGGTTACGTGAAAAGGGTAACTTTTGTTACGTCATCGGACAAGCTTCCGAAGCTAAAATAAATAATAATAAGTTATAGAAAAACTAAAAAATGTACACGTGCCCCCGCGGTTCGCGCCGAGAAGCGGCCGAACCGTGCCTGCGCACTCGATATCTACACGCGGAGGTACGGAGCGGGGCGGAAACACAAATTTTCCCGCCGCCCCGTTTCCCATTTCCCGACGCACTCCGCGGGACCGAAAACGGGCTGCGAACCCTAAGCGAAATTTTAAAAGTTACTTACTCTTAATAAATTAAAATAAATTACAGCTCTGTCGCACATATTAACATAATCGAAATTCTTTCTCGGGCTTCTCCTTCGAAAGGAAAACCGTCAGGAACTTCCCTACCTATCACACGACGGACGGGACGCCTTCGCTTCCCGGGCCTCGGACGGGAAGGCGCCGACCGAAGACCCGTCGTTTGGCGTCCTTCGGCGCACGGAAGTGCCGCGGCGGAATCTCGAGGAGAGCGCGCTTCCGGTTGGATGAAAAGCATCGCGAGAAAGAAAAATGTCGGATGTTAAATTGTTTAAATTTCCTATAAATAATTAAATAGTTTATTTAGTTATTGATATTTTATATGCGCCGAAAAGGGAAAAACTTCTTAAATTTACGTAAAACATCGCAGAAACAACGTGCGTCGACTGTGGATACGGTCACAGAATGTCGGTTTCGTAGACCTTCGTCGTGGAGGTGGAGGAAAGCGAGGCGAGAGTCGCGAGGGCGTCGGAGGCTGCGGAGACCGCGGGCATCGCGGCCGTCTTCAGGGGTGCCAGCGGAGCCTGATTCTGGGGCGCCAGATGCGTGAGAGAACCGGAAATCGGGGCGGCAGCGGTCAGGCTCTGCCCCAGGCCCATCTTGGCGAGGAGATTGCTCTCGGAACCGGTCTTCTTCAGGAGAAGATCCTGCGAAGGAATCGCCAGGGCGGACGCTCCTCTCTGCAGCTGCTGAAGTCTCGCGTACTGCTCCTGCAGCGCCTTCTGCTTTCTCAGCAGCTCCTGGTGCCTCTGAAAAGAGAACCGAGCGCCTTCAGTGCCGGATCGCGGTCTGCGACCGAACGCGACGTGCGCGTCTCGCGCGTACCTGTTCCAGCTGTTCTTTCCTCGATTCCTTGCTCTTGACGCCCTCCTGGGAATTGACGCTCTCGCAGCTGGAACTGTTCGAAGCGGAGGCCGCGAGAGCGTTCGGCACGGCCAGCGTCGTCTGAGGGGTGGCGGAGCCTTCTTCGGCCGGCGCTCTTCTCTCGAGGGCCTTGAGGGGCTCCCTCAGGGAGCTCCGACCCGGGGCGTTGCGCCTGAGCGTCCCCGTGTTGACGCCCATCTGCGGCTGGCTCGGAGGATTGACGGATCGCGGAGGCAGCGAGGGCGACGTGGGGGATGCGAGTGGAGATTTGGAGCTGGTTCTTGGGGGCGGAGGGGGCGGGACGCGACGACTGGCGAGCTGAGTGAGGAGTTCGGCGTTTCTCTCCGGGATGGGAGGCTTCGGTCCCGTGGCCGGTTTGTGCGTCTCCCTGCCGTGGACGGGAGGAGAACTGTCGTCGCTGCTGCTGGGATAGGAGTGAAGCCGCCTGAGGGAGGACGTCCCGAGGGGAAGGGTCGCGGAAGCTCCGGGATTGTTGGAGTCGATGCTACCTTTTCTGCGACCGATTTCGGACCTGGTCGAATTCGGGGACTGCGGCGGACCGGGGGGACGTGCAAACGTCTGCAGCTCGTCTAGCAGAGCGTCGAGTGCGTTCTCCGGACGTTGGTTAGCGGAGGGGTCGTCTCTACCGGCCGCTGCCACGACACCGCTCGCTGACATCCCGGTACTTGGCTGAAAACATTTACAAACAACTTTTTCAACTCCTTCTGCACACGGTCGAGAGGCGCGGACTGCATCGGGGATTTTGCATCTGTTTCGCGGCGGCCGATCCGAGGACCGTCAAATCAAAACCGGTTCGAGTTTTCAGGCCCGCAATCTTTCGCCACACCGCGGTCGTCAAAGCTCGCCGGACGGAAGGCACCCAAGGGCCGAGCCGCCCACCCGCAAACGGAAAAATTACAAAGGTTCGGCTTAAACGTCGTCAAACAAGGAGGCACCCATCACCGCAATCGGCAATCCTTTTCCCTCCCCGCAGGAACGCGACAGCGCGTTTGCAACTTTACAATCAAATCCGACGGGCTAAAATGAAAAAAGATGGCCGGAAAATTAGGTTTCGCTTTAAGCACCAAAAACCTCGCCCCGATTGACGGCGTCTGCATAAATTAGGTTTGTCTACTTACATCACAATAACTTTACATATCTAGACTACGGTTTTCTACTTGCTGCTGCTTCTCGGGCTACGGTCCCTGCTCTTCAACAAACTATATTTGGGAACGGAAGTCGGGCGCCCAACCTAAAAACAGTCTTCGATTCATTTTTCAACCCTTCGCATCGTTACTACTTCCTTCCCCTTTCTTTACCGTGATATTTCCGCCCACTGACATCCGTCAGGGCTTCTGCCCGGTTTTTAAACGTAATTAAAGAAAAAAAAACAACAGCAAAAAAAAAAAAAAAAGAAAAAAACTCAAAAAA
>JAOWBB010014435.1:0-52476 GCA_028565995.1 Ricinus marginatus
CCCCCCCCCCCCCCCCCGCGGCCGAATCCCAATTTCCCGCCCCCGCCCCTCCCCCTGAAGAGTTGAAACGATCCTTCCGATTTCCGGTCGCTTTGCGGTTTTCGCGGTGGCCCCGCCAGCCGATTCCTTTTCCCGTTCCCCTACCCTCCTTCTCCCCCCTTCCCTCCACGAGATGCAATTTTTCCTTCCGCCGCGGCCTCGGGAGAGACGCCCGAAACGAGCGTCCGAGACGAAAAACCACGTCGTTAATAGCGTTCAACGGAAGTCGCCGGGCGGAAGCGCGCAAAATGTAAAATTAAGGCGGTAAAACGAATCTCCCGATTTTCGTGTCAAAAATCAAAAGATTCAAGACGATTTGCCCCAAAAAAGGGGCAAAAAATTTAAAAGCAAACGCCTTCGAATCTCCCCGGGTCTGCAAAACAATTCGTTAATGGATTAAAATTAATGTCCCAAAACTTACGTCTGGAGTTTCTTGAGGGAACTCAATACTAATTAAACAATATTAAATAAATAATAAAATAAGAACTGAACCGAATGGAGCGGACTACTAAACGAAACCTGAAATTTGCCCCCCCCCCCGGCATGTCACGCGCTTCGGCCTGCTCCATCATTATTATTATTATTATATGTATTACATTTGTATTCGAAAAGTTTCCGTCGAATGTTTTTCCTGTATATCAGGCATGCATCTACGCCTCGGAAATTTTCTCCCGGTGGATGTACTGCAGAGAGAGGCAAAAACATTTTTGGGGGAGCGGGGGGGAGGGGGTGTCGGACAGAAAGGGAATCCTCACGTTTCCGTGGGTCAAAAAATTCCAGTGCGGAATGATTTCGAAGATATTTGCTTTGGTAAACGCGTGCAAGGGCTTTTCCTTCCAGGCGGGCGCCTCTCACGCGCCCGCCGCCTAACCGGGGAACGCTCATTTTCCATAACAGCGAACGAACAATATTCGAGTTTTTTTTTTTTCCGCCTCCTCGGCCAGAAACTGCTCCTTTCAAAGAGAATGAAGTTCACTTTCCGGATGGCGGTCGGAGGAAAAAAAAAAAAAAAAAAAAAAAAACGCCCGGAACGGCAGGGATTGCCGCGGAAAGTGATCGGGATCAAAAGTTTCGCTTTGTCCGGTTTGCATTCGCTTCTTCGAACGTGGAGGCAGCAGAGCGCCCAGAAATAACCCGAAAAATCTCGCAAATACGTTTTGATCACGTTGAAAAAGAGCAACCCCGAGAAATCCCTGTCGCCGACTCTTTTTGTCGCGCACTTGAGCAATCAAGGACCGTTTAATGTTTATTATTTTATTAGTTATTTTCTACGACGAAACGACGGTTTCAGTTACCAACTTATCAAAAGTCCACGAGGCCCTCCACAAAGGCCGTCGAAAGAGACGTTTGAAAAGGATTAAATCAACTGTTCCGAAATTCCTTTGATGGAACAAAGCGAAATACGTCGGGTATCGATTTCGAACGTCGTTTTTAAGAGTTTTTTTTTCCCTTATGCAAAATCCCTCGTTGTTTCTTATTAATGCGGTCCGAAAGTGGGCTCCGCTACGGTCCGGAAAAACCTCGGCTACGGCGGGCCCACTCGAGACCCGGGGATCGACATCGGTTGACGCCGAGCTTGGCGCGGGCAACTGAACCGCGTGCCCCGCAAATGCGGTCCGGGCAACGTGCCCCGAAGCATTCGATCTCTCGGGATGGGATTCTGGGAGAGAAAAGAAAAACTCCGTCATTTTGCTGTTGCTTTTTTTTTGTGTGTAAAATACATTTCCTGTGACCGACCGGAAAAATCCTGGTTTCTTCCCGCACGGATGCCGCACACCGCGATGATTAAATCACGCCTTCGGCAACCGACCCCGCGCTTTCTCATATTCAATTAACGTCATCCAGTCGTAATCTTGTAATTTGACATGTTTCCAGTGGATCTCGAAGGAGCCGGATCCGACGACATAAGCTCCGGCGGCGATAACTCGAACGCGGGCAGCAGCGCAGGAAATCCCGAAGACGATCAAGCCAGGTTGAGACTGAAAAGGAAGCTTCAGAGAAACAGAACGTCGTTCACAAACGAACAGATAGATAGCTTAGAAAAAGGTATTTGGCCGCTTTGCATTTCAGCAAATGTTCCCAGTTCCGGGCGCCGCGACAAACGCTCGCGATAACGCGGACGTCAAGATCGCGCGAAAGGAAAACAGGTTTTCTTTTTTTTTTCTTTTCCGCTTCCTCTTTTTTTTGGGAGGGGGCGGGGCGGGGGAGGGAGAAAACACGGTTTTCGTCTGCTCCGATGAACACGCGAAAATATATGCGGGAGAGAGGAGGGAGCGTCGGGGGGAGGGGGAAAGCTAAAATATTAATGTTTCGCCACTTGCGGGGTTGCTGCTGCCCCGACAGCGCTCAGACATCGCCCCTTCCTGCGCGATTCCTTTCGAATTTGAAAGGAAAAAAAAAAAAAATGAAATTGCGCTCCGTCCGATTTGCATTAAGCGTTTGTTCGAACCACTCTTAAGCGGTGGGTTTAATTTGCATTATCCGATTTCGAAAGCGGATTGGCAATTTCTAAATACGTCCATTATAAGTGATTTCTTTCGAAAAGAGAGTCAATAAAAGTGGAAGTCGTTTTTCTCTCTTCGTTTCCCTCCGTTTCCTTCTATAGAAAAATGGGGAGAAAGAATGAAAGTTAAAAAAGAGCTTTCTTTAGAAAATGACAAAGGAGATGCGTGTTGAAGACAAGAGAATATGAAGATTTGAAGCCCTTCAACTCCATGAAATATGTATAATAAATACGACGGTTTATATCCGTAGCCCATCTGCATTCGAAAAATGTATTTTATTTATCTTTTCTTCGGGTTTTTTTTTCTCCTCGAGAATATATAATGGAAAAGCCGGGACACAAAACGTGCCAATGCTTCTGTGCGAGGGATACATTTTCCGTTTAGAAAACGCGTCCCGTCCCAGTCTTCTCTGCCATCCATTCGTTTTAACCGGTGAACCTTTCGAGTAATCGATCTTCGATGTCCGCAGAATTTGAGAGGACGCATTACCCAGACGTATTCGCCAGAGAGAGATTGGCCGCGAAAATCGGGCTTCCGGAAGCTAGGATACAAGTATGGTTTTCGAACAGAAGAGCGAAATGGAGGAGAGAGGAAAAATTGAGGAACCAAAGACGACCCGTGGATCCGCCGCCGCTGTCACCCCCGAGAGGTCTCAACGGAAGCAGCGGATTCCCGAACTCGAACCTCTACACATCGATACCTCCTCCGATGTCGATGCCGACGGATGCTTACAGGTAACCACGATCGACTTCATTTTTCGAGTATTCTTTTTTTTTCCGTCGCGATGCTAACGCCTGTGTTGAATCTCTCGGTTTCAGTCCGATGACGACGGTTTCGAACTTCGGAATGGCACCCAGTCCCCATCACAACAGCAACAGCGTCGCTGGAATAGGCGCAATGCCAAACAGCCCGGGATCGTGTTTGCAGCAGAGGGATTCCGGCGGCTATTCCTGCATGAGTCGACCCACTTACGAACCCCTGTCTCTGACGGGCAGCTACGGCGCGAGACCGACCTGCAGCCCCACTCAGCCTTATCAACACATGAACGGCGTTGCTCATCAGTATGCCGCGAACGGAACTTCATCGACAGGTTCGTGCTTCAGGCTTCCGTTTCAGGCGCTCGAGAACCAGTCCCCCCAGAGTAATATTTGCCTTCGTCGTTGCAGGTCTGATATCGCCGGGAGTTTCCGTGCCGATTGCAGTACCCGGACAGACGGCAGATATGACTTCGCAATACTGGCCCCGACTGCAGTGACAGTGGTGGAGTTAAATTAGGTTGCCGTCGCAAAACTCGCCGGTAAAAAGCCACCGGAGAGGCCTTTCGGGCCCGGTCCCCGACTCCTAGATGACGAACAGCCTGGAAAGGAAAGGATTGGTTTGAAGCGACGGAAAAATCGCTTTTCCAGTTTTATTGGAAGAAAAGCCATTTTCCGTTTTCGCAGCTGGATGTTGATTCAATCATTAACTATCGGTCCTCGCTGTCCGAGGAGCAGGTTCTTCCTTTGGTGAAATGTTGCAAGCATCCCAGGGTCAATCTTCGGGCGCTATGCTAGGTTAATATTCCAGCTTAAGCCCTTCAGCGGCACCGGAAAAACTTCGTCTCCTCGCTTTTAACTGGGGAAACAAAATTCCACTTATCCGGATAATTTTGGCCACGTCACTCCTCCAAAATTTTGAAACATCTTCACGGTTGCTCTTCCTTCCAGAGATTGTGAAACCCGAAAAATCGGCATTTTGCTTTTGCTTTGTTCCTTCGACGTATTGAAAAGCAGTTTCCAGTTGGGAAAAAAAGGAATCATTTAAAGCATACAATGATGTAAAATTACGAAAGTTTATATAAATATAGTTTAGTGATATTAATATAATTTTTTTAGAAACAATACTAAGTATTTACTACCTGTTCCACAGTTTCCTACCCGAGAGCGGCTAAAACATGCTAACTAAAGGGATGTGGTTTTTAGGTTCCTTATGATTAAAAAAAAAAAAAAATCCCGCATTTTTTTTTCATCTACTTAACCAAACATTTTTTAATTCACGAACGAATCGATTTGTGCGGTCCTAAGCCGAAACCCGAAATTTTTCAGCTTCGAAAATTCGTTATTTTTTTTCTCCCGGAGTGTGCGAGGTCGCGCGACATTTTTCTCTCTTTCCTTTTTCTCTCCCTTCCACCGAAATTGTTTTCCAATACGAAACGACCGGAGAGATGAAACGGAGGAGGGGAGGGAAAGAGGAGGGTCGGGACGAATGCTGCTGTATGGCGGAAGAGGGGGATAATGAAAGATAATGAGATACTTCGGGATTGACCAAATCTGTGAAATTTATGAAAGGGAGAAATAACACAAACTTATTGCGACAGGTGTCCCTGACCAGCGAGATGGAAGAGAAATGTGTCGCGTTACCTCGTAAGTCGGTCTCCTTTCCTTCTTTCGAATTTAATCTCTTCCACGGGAACAAAATTTTAACGGAATTAATCCTTCCTCTCAACTTCTTCGTCTGCCGCTTCGCTGAGCAGATAAGTGGAGATTGAAATCGAAAGTATGAAAACATTCCACGTTGCGGCCCCGAAAATTAAGACAGACTCGCGAGTTCGGCCTCAAATGGAGCAAAGCGCCCCCCCCACCCCCCCACCCCACCCCATATGGTTCAACCATTTTCGAACGGATCCTCTCCCATTTGTTGAATTTGCAAACGCGTCGCAGCCGAACGTTTTTTTGCATTCTAAATGCGTGTAAAACAAAATTATATATAAAATTGAATATATCAGTGCATGGGAAAAATTTGCTCGAAAACCGTTCGGATCGCGACCCTTCAAAATTGTAAAATAAATGGAACCTTCACATACTACTTCCTAATTTACCTAAACTATATACTGTGTAAAAATTAATAATACTCTCAATC
Source organism: Ricinus marginatus (assembly GCA_028565995.1). Taxonomy (NCBI): domain Eukaryota; kingdom Metazoa; phylum Arthropoda; class Insecta; order Psocodea; family Ricinidae; genus Ricinus; species Ricinus marginatus. The sequence continues at coordinate 5,442 of JAOWBB010014435.1, forward strand.
AACTACACGAAAATTAATGATAAGTAATAAATAAAAATTAAATTTTTATCAGTTTATTCCTTGACCGACCACCATCAGTCAATAATAGTCCTCGCCAATCTGAGACTCCACCGAAAAGTGGGCAGCAATTCATAAAAATTACTTATAAAAATTATTTCTTGCATTTTTTTTTACTGCTGACAAAAAATTAAACCGCTTAAAACAAAAGAAAATAGACGACATATAATTGGATTGTGTCGAATATCTCAAGTCGCAAATTGGCCAAGACTTGGCAAATCAAATCTAAAATTAATTATAAAAATATATGATGCTTCCGAATCCGGCTTAATAACTAAGTTCAATGTTATCATAGAAGAATGTGCAAGCTCTTTTCTTCTCTAAAAAAAAAAACTTATCAATATTTACCATCAATGTTTTCTTTTCAATTTAACATCTTATATGTTTTGTTAAATCTCATTTTCATTTGTTATATGTGTATAAATATAAGCGTGCGTATATATATGTATATGCGTACACATACATATATATGTATATATATATACACACGTATATGAATACACGTGTATATATGTATGAAACTTATTCATTAATTTTCCTTCCTGTTACTTTGATAAAAAAAAAATTATTTTTGTACATGATAAAAAAAATCGTTTTATTCTCCGCGATGTAGCTCTCAACGCGAAAAACGACTACGATCCTAAGAGCATAATTCCATTTGATATCGGAAACATGATTATAAGATGTTATTTGAATCAGTAATCGCACTGATTCACATTTTGCAATCAAAATGTAAGAAACTTTGAAAGCTCTAAGTCATGTAAACTGGCCAAACATATAAAGTATTCGATTCTTTCGACACGGATTCTAAAGGATCCCTTTGAGCGTAGGTCACTGTGAGCTCCTCCTGAAGACGGTTCGATGCAGAAACCGCTTCGTCCGGAAGAATGCTTTCAACGGTGCTGACTTCCAGTTCTTCAACTTTCGATATTTCAGGAATTTGATTCTCGACCTAAAGTAATTCGTTTAGTTAAAAAGTGATTAATGACATTCGAATACATTCATTTTCAATCAGTGAAATCTTTTTAAAAATTTATATGCTGCAAAAAAAATATTCTCACCTGAACTATAAGCTTAGAATCGCCATTACTGGAAGACGGAGTTGCCGTTTCTCGCTTTGTCCTAACCATAAACGTTGAATAAGGTTCTTTACTGTGAGTTATCATATGTCTTTTCATATCAGACCTGACCCTGAAAGATTTTCCACATACGTCGCATGCGTGGGGCTTTTCTCCTGTTTAATGAAAAATTTATCATTAATCAAATGTTTGTGATCTAACTCAAAAATTCCTCAAGAAATTGTACATTTAAGCATGCAAAATGAATCTTTAAAATGGCAGGGCTGCAACTTCTGAGTATGTAGATATATAAATAAATAAATAAGTCTTATTTTTTCAAAAATCAGATCTTACATCAATTGAAAAGTTTAAATAATTTACCAGTGTGAATTCTTCTATGATTCTGAAGATAAGACGAAGCCCTGAAACTTTTGTCACAAAATTCGCATTTGTAATTTCTTTCTCCTGTGTGTATTCTACTGTGAACTGTTAACGAGTATTTTCTAGCAAAATCTTTGCCGCAATATTCGCACTGAAAATTTTTCTGATCAGAATGAATTGAAATGCAATGATATTTCAAATCACCCCATTGTCTAAAGTTTCTTCCGCAAAACTCACATTTGTAAGGTTTCACCCCCGAATGCTGTCTCATGTGAACCTGAAAAAAATTTAATATTTTAAAACTGTCTCTTATTAAAAAATTAAAATGTAACGTCGCTGCATAATTTCGGAAAATAATGATGATAACATACCATCGTAACTGTCCTTAATAGTTTGTTTATATATAAATATTCAATGATTAAATTTATCAAATTAAACAATATTTACCTCCAAAAAAATGAAACTGCTAAACAAAACAGTAAACCAGATTATTATGCTTACACAACAATCCATTTTTAGATGTTTAATCTCATCATGAACTGAATTGTATTTTGCTACTTACTTATAAAGGTTTTCCACATTTTATAAAATTATTAATTTCCTCTAAACAAAAAGCTCATAATTAAACTGAATCTGCATTATTTGTTTTCTAAATTTTGCATATAAGTAATCTACACTGATTTAGAATATCTGATATAATTGAACTCTGACAAATTTAATGAATTAAAAATAACTCTCTAACGTGAAAAAATTTCATAAAAAGTAGCTGCGTATAAGTAAATTATTGCTTAAAAACAAAATTGTTTTTTTTTCGAAAGATAAAACATGCTTTCATAACTTAATATTACATTATTTATGATATATATTAAATATAATAAAAGCTGATAAAAATTAATTGTATCGGGTTACTGGTACAATAACATTGTTATTTATATAGAAATTGTGAATCAAAATATACCTTAAGCGCACTTGTAGCAAAGAATCCTTTACCGCAAACTTCGCACTGATGGGGTCTCTCACCCAAATGACTTTTCAAATGATACATTAATGAATTTCTGTGATGAAACATTCTTCCACATTGTTTGCAATTTAAATTTCCTTTTTTAGCTGTTCCATTAGGTTGCCTGCATTAATTTTCAATCATTTTTCAAATAAGATCGTTTTAAAAAATGTTTACAACAATTATACCTTATATAAGAATTTCTTCGACCATCTAATCCATCGAATTTAGAAACTGGAGTGAACTGAGTTGAATATATAATATATAACGTGTATATATATATATATATAATTAGTATTTAAATATTTGATATTTGTATACAGCAAAAAAGTTTAACTAACGCAAAAAAATAAAAGCAAATTATATTACAATTTTGCCACATATAATCTTATAATCGATAATCTTAATTTATAGATAACAAGGTAGGATCTCATATTTAATCTTAGAACTTTCTTTTTTTTTTTTTTTTTTTAATATAAATCTTATAACATTAAAGTTCATTTGCTCTATAAAATCTCACAGTCATTAAAAAAATTTACCTCCGGACAGTTTTAGTGATAGCTGTCATGATATCTGCATGCTGTTGTGATATATGCTGGTTTAAAAGTGCTTTTGTCTCGTAAGCTTCGTTACACATTTCGCACATGTGGGCATCAACAAAAGCAGTCTTGGTTCTCGCTTCCATTTCACGTAAATCAGCTTCGGCAGCATGAAGATCTTCTTCGCGATACCATTTTTGAGTTTCACCATCCCTGTAATTCCAAAAAAAAAAACTCAGACTGAAGTTAATGACACAAAAGAGATTCTATTTTTATATACGATTTTAAACACAAACTATAAAATAATTTTTTTAAAATTATCTGCTCGATTTGTTTAATGTTCTAGTCTATGGCACGTCGTTTTCACGTAATAAAATCAAACCGGAAATAATTCCCAAGTATTCGTTTAAAAAGTCATATTTTTTTAAAAACCTATAGATTATCCAATTAAAAATTATAAATCCAAATTATATTGAAAAAATTATAAATTAATTATAACCCTATGGACTAAGAATAATATTTGTATTTGACAAATATAAATACTTTTCTACTGTTTCTTTGTCATCATCGCTATGGACTTCAACTCTGATTCCCTCCATCATGTCTTCTGGATCACTAAATTCTTCTATTTCCTCTTGTTTCGGATGTGCAACACTCATGTGAGTTTCATACGTTTTCTGCCGCCTAAATATTCTCTTGCAAGGTTCGCATTCCCATACAATTTGCTCTGTTTGATTCTGCGTCAGCTGTTGATGTAATATAGATGATGAAGTTGTAGGTGCTGTTATTGTAATATTCTGAAGATGGGACCCAGTGGACCATTTGTTAAGAAGATTTTGCGTTATTACCTGATTATTCGAGTCGACCGTCTTTGGCGTTTTAACCTAGAAATATCGAATGAAAAGTTCAAATAAATTCTTATAAATTATTAAATTTATAAATTATAAAAAAGTAATTGATATATTATAGTTATTTCATTCAAAATTCTGAACGCTAAAAAACTCATTAAATTGAATTAATAAAGTTAATTATCAACCAAGAAGCAAAAAATAAATGAAATTTAGCATACCACATTGACTCTATGGCTCTGACTTTGAGTCATCTGAATGGTCCTTATTTTCACATTTGAATTCTTTAAGGAATTCTTGTGAGCATCAGATTGAGGTAAGGTAGCTTTATTTGTAACCATGGTCAATCTTTTTGATGAATTTGAATCAAGTTCTATTGGCTCATAATGTGATTTCAAATGTTCAAAAAATTTCCATTGATTTGTAAAACATTTAAAACATAATTCACAAGAAAACGATGAGCTAGTCGTCTGCGTCATACCAGATTGAAAAGGTCGCTTTGCAGCATGGGATGCTTTATGTGCAGCATAAGCATTAGCACTTGTAAATAATTCTGAACACTTATTACACTTATAAGTATTCACCATCAAATTTCTACATTGTAAAGTCTTTCTTGGCTGTTTCAGCTTCCTTGGTATTCGCTTTTTATGAGGCAGACTGTGTCTCGATTTATCGTCACCATTTTCATAATCAGAATCATGCAGGACATCATCGCTCTCTGGTTCCTCCTCTGACAAAACCAAAGTTTCAGCACCATCGCATACTTCTGTTTTGATATTTCCATCCTGAATTATGAAATCACTTAATTCGCTCTTAATATCGTCATTTGTTCTTATTTCAATTTCCTCTGTAGAAATTTCCATTTGTTCATTTTCAGTATGAATCCCCAAACTTTCTAGATTTGCATCTTGTTCTTCTTCCTCACTCTGATGAATCTGAATAAAATTAGGTCTTAAATATCTGTTCCTGCTCAAAACTTTCTTCAGAGGTGGTAGAGGTTGCAAAGCATTTTCAACAGGCTTAAAAATGAAAAAGCAAATTTATTAGTCAATTAGTGACTTTCTCAATAGTTTTTTATACTTTGATCATATAATACAGAGCCACAGTTATTAAAATTAATATTCAATCAGAAAATATCAAATCATTTCATGAACATATTAAACAATAATTTATTTCATTTTATTAATATTTATAACATTATTATAAAATATTTAATTTTAATATTGATGATGTTATTTTCATTAAATTATTAACAACTTTAAAAAATTTTAAAAATGATTACAGCAATATACTTATTCTGTTAAAGAAAAATAGATAAAATATCTATCTCTTTATATATCTTCAACAGATTAATCCACTAGAGATATAGAGCTATCCATTTCTATATACATCTTAAATAGAAAGAATTTCTATTTCTGTGATTATCTGAACCCAACAACTTCTTAGTGTCTTGCTTTGCATGAGTAGAGGAAATATATCTTATTAACTTTCCAATTCTTTCTTTTACTAGTAATCTACTTTGTTCTAATCTACCTTATCTATCCAAGAATAATGATCAAAGAATTGCATGCATAACAATGTTTAAATTATTTAGAATTTAAAAAAGCATTAAAAATTAGCATTAAAAGAACTTCAGAACAATCTGAAAACTATTTATAAATGAAGATATTATACTTTTGTGCTATATCTAAAAGAGAATTTTAATACTTACCTGTGCAAAATTTGGAGACATTGGTGAATTTTTATCAGCTGTTACAACAGAGGAAGTGACAGTTATGGATTCATTTTCAGCAGTTGAAATCTTATTTGGCCCAGATAATGGTGGCATCAAGGAAATTTGTTCATTTACACTGACTAGTTTTGAACCCACAGGCAATGATGTTGGTGTAAGCATGGGAAGTATATGTGTGCTGAGAGAGTTGAAAATTTGTTTAGCCTTTAGCATTAATTTATTTAATAATTTTTATTAAAAAAATTAGCAAATTTTTTTTATTAAAAATTTTTATATAAAAATTATTTACTTATTTCACACTACTTCCTACATGAAACCAAGAAAATATGCTAAAGAATAATATAATATCATGAATAATTCATTAAAACATTACCTATTATTCAGATAAATAATAATCTCCCTTATTTTTCTATTAATTTTAATATAGAAACAAAATTCCCTAATAATTAATTATTCTGAATTAAGAATAAATTAAATATTGAGAAAGTTCAGATTAACAGGTCAATTCATATTTTTCATATGAACATCTAAATCATATAAAATATTTATAAGTAGAAGATCTATTTATGAAAAACAAGTATAATTTTAAAAGTTTTAAAAGGAATATTCACCAAAATATGAATATTTAATAAGACGCTTTATTTTTCACTAAATAAAACATAATAAAATATAATTCGATCTTGTTATGAATTTATTTCGATTATAGTTTTATCATATTTGAAAACAATTACCTTGATTGTTGCTTTTGTTGATTAACTAGTTGTACTGCAACCAAAGCAGCTGCTAATCTTTTGTCGTCTTCAGTTAGATGATCATGCAGAAGTTCTTCTTCATATTGCTGAGGTATGTATCTCTCTAGAGAAATGGATCCGCTTGACATTAGATCTCCATTTATATCAACTAAGAACTCATTACTAGCCAATAATGGAGCATTTGTCAGAAAGTTTTTTGTTGTATTTACATCAGACACGCGCTGGACATTTATGTAAGGAGATGTTATAAGCTCGTCCGATTCAATTGAAGTTTTCACGGGTTCCCTTCCAATATTATGATCTCTTAATGCAATAGCTTCGGCTTCTTTCATAGCTATGTAAGAAGGTGACTGATCTTTAGGTTTCTCTGAAGTAGAATCTTCCATTTTACTAAGTCTCATACTGACGCCAACTCAATTATATGGTAAAAACGTCTGCGGGATTCAAATACGCTTGAGACATGCAAAGGTAAAATTATTTGCATTCGGGCGGCTCACTTTTTTCCGTTACGTATTTGAGTAAAAACAAAAAAAAAATAAATTAATAGAAATCGTTCAACACTGGCTTCATCAAAGGTCAAAAAGACTTTTCCGCGTAAGAATGGTCTATGGGATAAAGAAAAATCAATTCACACATGTCGTTATACAATTAAATATCAAATTCTTCAGATTAAAGAAATCAATAAAATTGAACTGTAACTTCTGTAAAATTTAATAACACTGATTAATCTCACTTTTCTGATATTAACGAAAAACGAACTTGTTACGGCTAAGATTAGCTCCAATTAAAATAAACAAAATGCCATACGTGACAACAATGTCGCCCGACAAAATTTGTTGGCAATGGTTTCATTCTTTTCTGTTTTTAAAACCTTTACAAATTAAAAATTTATTTTTCCCTCGCGTGAAAATTTATATAACTAAATTTAAGTTTATGAACCTAATACTTAACTATTATCACTTTTTAAAAATTTATCATAAATTTTTACATTAACTATTTCATTATTCTGAAATTAATTTTATCCGCTTTCTCGAAGAAATGCCAGAGCTAACTTCAGAACAAAGCTCTCACGATTTCCGCTTTATTAATCAAAATTGAACTTTTCTTTGAAATAATCGATAGGCAGGAAATGTTAATTTGTTGCAATAAAATATAACTGATTTTCCTTAATTCTTGGATAATTAAATCTTCTATTTTAATTTTTTATTTTTAAAACACTTTTCCTGAAAAGAATTTTTGTTAATATACAAAACGTTGTTTTAAAACAGTTGGCTAGTTTACCAATAAATAACTGGAATTACTTTCTGAAACAAAATTTTTTTATTTTGACGGAAAGCAAAAATAGAATTAAATAATTTTCGCAAATTTAATATTTTTTATTTACATACCTCTTTTATAACATCTGATCAAATCCAAATCAAGTACGTATTTATTCATCTAAATATCGCTTTAAATTGATTAATTGATATTAAGAGTTTCTTACAAGTATTACAGCCTTACGTTTTTTAAAATGTCTTTAGTTCATGCGAATGTCTGTTTCGCTCAAGTAAAATCAACCGATATTTAACCCATTCAAGAATTAAAAGCAGCATATACTATATAAATCCATTTTTCAACCACTACTCATAAAATACCCTTGCTAACATTTTAATTTGCTAAAACATCGATTTTACGCGGATCAGAGAACAGAAAACATTCAGTTAAATGCAGCCTAAAAATTTTGAAAAGCTAAGAATTATATAATAGCCAAAAATTGTAAACCATCTAAACTTTTTAGAATTTAAGAATTACGAGTGTTATACCTTATTTAAGAATCTGAATTTATTTCTGGTTAGCCTAAAAAACTCTAATTCCTACTTAAGTTTGGTATTTGTAAAATTTCAAATTTTTTTAAGAGGGTAACACGAATATTGAAAATTTAGTTACTTATGTTAGTCAAGTACAGATTACTAATTCCTTTTAGTATTGTTACAAATATCGGATTCATATATAAAAAATTAACTCTAAATTTTCCATGAGTGTTATTTTATAACACACTCCTAACTATAATATTCAGTTCTACATGCCCATAATTATCATGTAAACAATAAATCATATGATTTGAACCCATATTAGATCCAATTTTCAAATAGCACACAAAAAAGTTTATACATTGCTTAATCGTTAATCTGACTGAATTTTTACAGAAATTTACAAAATTAACCACATTACCAATTTGTCACATAACTGGTTTGATATTTGGACGAGGCGCCTAAATACAATCAGTAGCAAAAAAATCATCCCTTTAAATTCGGACCTAAATTTTACACATATAATTTGAACATTCAATACATCCAATTCCCTGAACTTGCATTTAGGACTTACAAAATTGCGATATGATTGAAGGAAAGTTTAAGGAAGGTAATATTAGATTTCATAAGAATTATACAAGTCTCATTTATTTCAAGTAAAATTTTCGTAATATAATAGAACAAATTGTTCTTGAAATCTACATCTAAGCTATAAAAAAAAATTACAATATTTTAAAAAAGGTAGAACATCTATATTGATTATACATTAAATAAATAACCTATCATATATTTATGTATTAAAAGTAATAGAATTTGCAGTCTTATATCTTTGCATAAGGAAAATAAACGATGCTAAATAGAATTCCAATTGATGGCGAACATTTATCTATGTTGACTTCACATCAGAGCTACTTTACAATTTACTTTTAGGTGCGTCGTCATCATGCTGAATTGGTATATCTTTCTTTTCTTCTCCTTTCACTAGATCTGCTTCAATGCTTAACACACCATTATTGTGTAAAAAGGATTTCATCGAAGTTTGGTCCACACTTTCTGGTAAATTGAACTCCCTCACAAATGCCTGCTGCAGCCGGCTGCCATCTTCAGCTGTTTTATCCACCTTCGCCTCAATTCTCAACACATTCTTCTTCAAGGATATTTTTATATCTTCCGGCTTAAAACCTTCAACATCGATGTTTACTCTGAAGGATTTTGCATTGCTGCCTTCATCCTGAATGGGAACGATCCTAGGTAAAGCAAATCTTAGCGGGAGATCACGAAACATATTTCTCTCCAGCCTGTCCATCTCCCTATTAATTTCCCTGAAGATGTTTCTTCCGGCCATGTGCCTCATCAAATCCCAAACATTACGAGATTGCAGATTCGTCGGATACATAGACCGCAGAAGTGGAACCAACATGGTTGACTTTCGGAACATGGTGAATATAAATGCAAATCGATGAATTACAAATTTTTATTAACACGAAAACAACTTCTTTAATGCGCAACCACAAAAACTTAAAGCGAAACAATACGGCCTTTACAACACAAAACAACTTGAACTTCAGCTTTCTTGCTAAGGAAATAATGAAATTCAGCCAAATCGCTTATTTATATATACAGCAGGCATTACTTAATATTTCTAGATATTTCATCATGCTTCTAGAAATGTCTGGAAATTTCTAAGCCAATCAGATCACTTGTTCCGAGCTCGGTGAGAATCGACCAATCACGTTCGATGACGCTGCCATTTGAGTTATTTTTGAATGACAACAAATATGGTGCAACATGGCGTCAAAAGATGAAATTCTGAAATAACCTGAAACTTCTCTCCCATTTTGTAAGCTTTTAAATTAAAAATTTCAGTAAAAAGATAAGGAAATTATCAGTTTTCTTAATAAGTTTTTTTTTAATGTGTAATAAATATTTATGGATTTCTGAAATAATTAAATATTTCGTCGCTACGATTACAATTTTCCATACAAAATGTTAAAACAGTCTTGTTTTTCACAATTAGTAAAAATATATACACAATAAAGCAAGAAAATCTCTTCGTCTTTGAAAAATCCAGGAAATATTGTCGCCAGTGTGGCTATTAGAGCATTACATCAGCCATTTTGTAAGCCATCTTGCAATTCATTTGCAATACTAAAATCCCAAAGGCAATTATATAATAAGTAATATTTATTATTAATTATTAATAATATATTTATATCAAGTACGATATTAATAAAAGTGTGAATAAATAATGTAAAAAATTTTAATACCAATCACAAAATCAACGAAACTCATTCTCAACTTTGGGTATTGCAGTTCTATGTTCAAGATTGATATTTTTTTTATTCATAAATATTTGTTGCAAATTTAAAATTTTCACTCTTAAGTCACAAAATGAAAATGAAATAATTATTGTTTTATATAGATGTACTATAATCTCTTGCTTCGGAATTTTATACTGCCTAATTTCGGATATCAAAAAAGAATTTCTATAAAAAGCCTGAAACAATTTCATAGAGAAATAAGTGAAGAAAATTTTAGTTAAGGGTCAAATATTTTAAATATATATTTAAATTATTATCTGATTATCTAAAATTATATTTTATGTTATAATATATTAATTAAATAAATAAATTCATAATTATTATTTTGTGATTAAAAAATTGTCCAAAGTACATATTTTAAAAATTTTTATTCTATCAAAACCTTCCATTACACTTAAAATAATTATATATTTTGACATCAAAAATAACTAACTATAAAACCATGTGTACAAGAATTGTTATTGCGGTTGAGGAAACTATACCATTAAGTATTAAGGCTTAGATCGAAATTATAAATTTTGTAAGTCATAAAAATTAATTTTTTTCTTGTTTTGTTAAGTTTAAATTAACAGAACTTAATAATCTTTAAATATAAATTGATCTTTTTAAGTTTTGCATTAAAATAACGTTATATTTTTTACAAATTGGCAAACATTTTTAACTGATTAATTCATTGCCCTCATGAGAGTGTTAAACAATTCTTAAACATTTGTTACTCTTTGTCATTACATTGCAGATTATTGTCAAAATTTATTGTTAGAATTCGGACATTTTACATCAAGCTTTCGGCCAGTTTAAAAAAATATATAATTCTCGCCTTCACCTACAAACCGGCATTTGTCTTATCCTTTATACTTCTGATAATCATGCAGGCAAAATTTTCTTGAAACGAGTTTTGGAAAAAAAAAGTTCTGTTTCAATTATTGAAAGAATGTGATGCATTGATGCATCTGATAATATTAAAATTTTCAGTATCAATGAATTTTTCACACTTTAAATTTTTGTGAATTCTGAAAGTTTAAAAAAAAAGGTTTCTTTTTAAATCTATTTGTTGTATAATTATCTAATAGTTTTAAAATTTTAGAACTCGGAAAAATCCTTGATCGAAACATTTTGTTGAGTATAAACTGACTTATGGCTCCACGATGTAATAGAGGTATACTAATTTTTGTTAGCCCTCGATTTCTGATGAAGCCAATTATTTTATAAAATACCAATCTGAGAAAGGGAGTCAAACACTGAAATTTTCCAATTTTTTTTAATTAAATCTGAAATTTACGGTTTAGTTGATAATCTTTGCTGTCATAAGTGTATTATATATATTATATTATTATATATACTATATTATATATACTATATTATGTACTATATTATTTATACTATATTATATATATATTGTATTATATATACTATAGGTGACATCTACTCTTATGAAGCAAAATGACCAAATTGTAATAAAAACAAACCAAAACCAAAGGTAAGAAATAAGGACATGCAACTGTTTATAAAATACTGAAACAATATAAACAATTGAGTTCTTAAGAGTTACCTTTAAAATCCACAATTACTAGTATTAATGTCTATTACATTAATTTTTTTCAACAAAAAAAATAAAGTAATTTAATAAATGGGACATAAAAATTTTTATTTTAACCTTTGTCAAAGCTTTAAAATTTCATTTAAAGTTAAAGGCACTCTGAAGTTTTGGTCACAAAAATTGCAATGATGAATTAATTTTAGTCAAATGTTTGAAATTATTTTTGAGTAAACTTGAGAGTTATTCTCAAATTTATGTTTTATTTTTCATTTAATTTATTGCATCAAATCGCGTGTTTATCAGTGAAAATAAATGCTTTCTCGCTGTCGTTCTTAATTTTTTCCTATTTCAAATATATAATGTTTTCTGAATGGGATACAATTTATTTTAAACAATTGCGAACACATTTCAGCTAAAATACGATGACAATTACAGTTTTCTTAGAATAGCCACTCAAAATGAATTCTGGAATCTGGAGACCACAAAAATAAATATGGACATTCTTTTTCAATGCCTGACTAATGTGAAATTCTTTTTATTTACATCCCACTTCTGAATCCACGGCAAAAATAGCCAAGAAAGTTGCCTGAATGAGTCAACACTTCGCAATGTATCACACACAAAAATCGACGTCCCAGTCTTTTACCTTCATTGGGGAGAAAGCTCTAATAAAATCTGAAATTTTAAAGTGAACTGACGTATCAGGAAATTGTGATCATCCTGAAATAACAGTTTTCGACGCGAGCTCCTCTTTGGCCCGAGGCGTTACACTTTTGGTTGGTACCAACGGTCCAAAATGCAGTTTGATATACCAAAACACCATTTTAGGAATTCCATCCGAGGCGAGTTGCTACTCCTATGCATGTGACGTCACTTCGTATAAAAATGCTAGCGGTGTGACTGGATTATGCAAGAAACTCCATCGTCCCACTAATTTCTTCTATTTATGATTTTTCATACGAATATCTCATAATTTATTTACCGCGGTTTTAATTTAAAACGCATCAAGAGTGAAAGAAGATATGGCGTGAATAAAAACGGTCAGTAATTAAATAATTAAACCAATACTTTCAAGAGGAAAATTTGGTCTTTAAAATCCGCACCATGCGGTAAGCGTGATACCATTTTTTTTTAATGACTATATATAAATGAGGGAAAATTTGCAGAAATTCTGATAACTGTAAGATTTTTTTCAAATGAATCTTCATTAATTTTAATGCGCCGCGAATAATTCAAAGGGCCGGCTCGCTTTCCACCGTTGATTTCTTGTACTACATAGGTTCGAACAAAAAGATTATACATCTTTTTTGTTCTAAGCGTGGCGGATAAAAAGGTTACCATTCTGCAACTACCGGAAATCAATCAAATTTTGAAAATCGTAAAAATTACTTTATTCGGAAGCTAACGGTCACGGAGCTGACGTTTGTTTTCGTTGGAGTTGCTGCGACGACGGTTAAACGCAATCGGAATTTGCCGCTGCGTCGAAGCGAGTTCCCGTCTTTGGGAAATGGGGCAACGCATCGAAAACGGGAAGTAAAAATGCGGCGTTGCCGATCTTAATGTTGTCGGATGTTTCGCAACCGATTGTGACTTGCATCGTTTTGAAATTTCTCCCGCGGACCACGCTTGCGCACGGCAACACCTCTCACCGCGTCCATTTAAATACATAAAAATAGACCTCAAGCAGAGGATAATATAACTTGCGTGCGGAACTTGCAGTACCTTAGTGATTGGAGTTCGTCTGGCTGCTCTCGTGCTGAGGGATAACACAAGCTTTTCCTATACATTTGTGAAATTTGTAGATAATCGCGGGGAAAATGGCCGATAGCAGTATTAAAAGAAATATTCCCGTGAAGCTGGGGGATTTCTCTGTCATCGACAGCGAATTCAGCAGCATCAGAGAACGTTTCGACGCCGAAATGAAGAAAATGGAAGAGGAAATGACTAAATTTCGCTCCGAGCTTATGAACCGAGAAAGCAATTTCTTCAAAAGCACCACGAGGTAGGGACACTTCTCCGCCTTCTTTCTTATTTTATTTTTCCGTAACAAACGTTTTAGGTTAAGTTGCTATTTAAAATGATAATTTTTTTTTTTTTTTTTACTAAAAAAAAAAGAAATGAAAACACGTTTTAAAAACCCGCCAAAATAAGAGGCCACAGAGATAAAGTTAATCCGTTATAAATCCTTTTTCACTGTTAGTAATTATGCAGGAACCGGTGTCGGAGTGCTACACATTATATCACTCTGTTTACATATAATCATCATATATTAAAAGATTTTTTTTTTTTTTTTAATGCAAATATATCAAATTAATAAATTTTAGGGGTTAGGTTTCCTGCATAAGTCTCGTAGTTTAATGTCAAATTGGAAATGAGAAGCGATTGGACGGTTTCGTGCACCCTGCTTTGCCAATCGAAGGTGAGTTCCGTCGATTGTTCAAGTTTTGAATTTTGAAATGCGGAAAGGATGGGTGACGATAATAAATAATGTCGGACGTTTTGTATTTAAAATATACGAAGCGTTTCGTTCTCAGTAGGATTTTTTCTATTCCAACGTGGGTGCGAAGTCAGGAATGCTCGGATGAATCATCACGTAGAAGGGAAGCAAGCAGCGAGCATACCTCACGGTCTATAAATACCGATGAAATTTAATGAGTTATCCGTGGAATTTTTCTCACTGTTTATTTATTCGTTAACCTCCTCGCTCTCTGTGGTCATCTTTGACGGAGGTTTTCACCCTTCCGACTTCTCCGGATTGTCGGAATAAAAAACTAAACGTCTAATTAAATTCGTCGTCGTCATCATTATTATTTCACTTAATTGGTGCTAATATATATATATAGCAGTTAATTGTTCTCCCTAAGCGTTCTCCTTAAACGTTTTCACCTCACTTTTAAACTTACTAACTTTTGAAATTTAGCTTATGAATTTACTTACAAGCACCTTTGGTGGCAATTTTTTTTTTTTTTTTAAATTAATTTCTCCGCCTTTTTAAAAATCGATTGTCGTCCGTGTGACCGCAGTGGTTTGACCCCTTTGCATTCGCACCGGTGGTGCGGGGGTGGGTAAAAAAAGACATTAATTCAACCCGTATTTTCAATAATCGCGGTTACTAAATGGCCATGCGCCTAATAAATTGGTTTCTTGAAGTTCCATATGTACACTGAGCGCAAAGCAAAGACGATTTTGTTTTGTTAATTAGAACCGTTAGGCTTTACCTCTTATCGTCACTCGGGACACCTACGATCGCTTAAAAAAAGTTTTATATTAAGTTTTAAAGAGATTCCCCGATCGTAAGCATCAAACGACTCCAAGCATGCGATCGGTGTTCCGGGATCGCATATTGTATTTAGGCAAAACATGCAAATTTAAAGGTGCGAATCAGCGTTACGCGGGATCGGACGTTCAATTACTTTTCTTAGAGCGCGATGAAAATATACTTTTCGATATTTGTATGATATTTTTAGCGTTCGCGTTCTTGTCGGGATCGAATTTTTAAAAAAATTCGCCCATTTTCACGTTTCGCATGCTGGACTCGGTACGCGGACCTGTATTTTCGGGCCCGTAAAACAACAATGCAGCGGTGAAATATCGGTTAAAAACAACTTCGCGTTCGTCAAAGTTTGATGTGATTCAATAAAAAAAAAAAAAAAAAAAAAAAATTCACTGACTGTCTCCATCAAGATCATGGACCGGTGTTTGCTTTGCACTTGAATTTTGTCTTGAAATTCTTAGTTAAATAATGGAGATGAAGAGTCATCTAGGAGTTCTAAAAGGTTTCTTTGTTAACGATCAGTTTTACTCTTAATAAATTCTCTCATCGCAATCGTCGTAAGAGACGTTCTTATTGAGAAAGTAAGAAAAGCATGAAGCTGGTACACGGCCGCCATGTTCCCTTATATGGAAACTCTATTCATTCGTGAAAAATAATATGTAGGCTTAGTTTTTCAGGTTAGACGGATTATTTTTTTCATATATCTCGCATTGTGCTTTCCAAATCTTAGAAAAATTCAATTTACGAATTATCATTCTGTTCGTTAACTTTATTCCGATTTTTTAATGATTTTCAGATGATCTCAAAAAAAGGCATTATTTAAGAATATTTCTACAGGACCTTGTTCCACTTCTTCTGACATTGAAGAATTTCAAAGACATTTGCCAGACACAAGGGAAAATAAAAAGTCATTCTCTATTCATTCATTTTAAAAACCAGTAACACTCCATTTCTGGTCTCTTAAGAAACGGTGCAAATTGTACCAAAAAATATTTGAAAACTGTTAAATCACTAAGGTGTCTAATAAAAATATCCATTTATTTGATATTGTATCGGTTATTAAAATTAGATTTTGGATTTATAATTTTTTACTCTTTCGCAAAAGATATTTAAATAGTTAATTCTAGTAGATATATCTGTCAGAAAAGCAATCGAAGTTGGTGATTAATGTACAATTTACACTCTGTAATTAGTTTGCATATTTTTCGGGTCAATAGCCATACATGTACATTCAGTATACAAAGATGCAGGTTGTTTAATTTTTTCTTAAAAAATTTGTTTAATAGAATTGCATTATGTACATATCTCTTTGTGGTCATGCATAATTTGAAAAATCGAAGTCCTTATTATCATTAACTCTGAAATTCAAATTTATCTTACTCTATTGTACATTTATGAACTTAAATCAAATACGATTATAATATATACTTTTGCTATTTATGTGCAGGTCGTTTACTCTCGAGCATTGACTCACATGAGTCACACTTAACTTTCAATGTTTTTGAAGGTTTTTCAAATTTTTAATTCATTTTCTCCTCTGACAAATGTTAACAGTATTTCGTTTTACTTAACATTCTTTAACGTAATGTTTACTTAACGAACTAAGTTCATGCTGGTTTCTGCAAGGTAAAACGAAATAATAAATGGGATTTATCTCGCAAAAATAAAATGTAAAAGAAGAAGAAAATAATAAAACAATTTTCTTATGAATGATTCAATTTTGCAAAGGTTTCATATCTCAAGAATAACAATGCAGAAATTAATTTTAAAGGAAATTTTTATATTACTGCATTACATGTTAATAGGAATTTAAGAAATCAATTTGGTATGAGATGATTTATTTGTCTTATTCTTTTCAACGTTAATTTCATATTTAATAAGAATGAATATATATATATATATATAATTTGTATAAATATAATTTTTTACTTAAGGAATTTATACAAACATTTTCTTTGGTGTATTGGTAAGATTTCCGTTTTGATTCATATAAATCATTTTGTCGATTTATATTTGATTTTGCTTTTTATCCAGTGCTTTTATTTAAGTAATATTATCGATACTTAGTCCCATCACTATTTGTTTGCATGTTTAGTATCCGAATCATTTTCTTCGTGAAACACATTCAAAGAAAAAAAATTCATTTTCAATGTTGAAAATGTTTTACTTTCCAATTGGTATTAACTTACTATTGTATTTTTTGAGCTTAAATACACAAAATTCTAATTGCATAAAATGAATTTTTTTCCAATAGAATTTGGTGGAAACTTATGCATTCATTATTAAAAATTTAGCATAAAAACTTTTGTTCATTTAGTTTATTGCTTCCGGTTCGCTGGATATATATAACTTTGTAAATAGTTGTATGGCTCAAATTTTCGGAGATTAACATCCTCTGGTTTAACAATTGAAATATATATATGTATATGTATATATTTCAGAATATATATTGTTGTAATCTTCTTCAACAAGAAAAATAAATTCATTTTTGAAGCAAATATTTTTTTTAAAAAGAAAAATATTTTGAACCAAGTGTCTGAAAAATGCTCCCTTACACATGAAAAAATAATTTTTTTCGTATGAAATCGTTCGTAAATTATATGTTTACGGGTAAATATTTAAATTGTTTTTTCCTGTAAGCTTACATTGCATTGATTTTTTTTATATTGATACAATTAACGCATACAAGAAAAGTTCTACGAAATAAACATAATCTTTAAATTTATGGTTTATTTTTTTAACTTAAAAAGATAATCATAAGTGTAATATTTAATATTTAATTTAAAGTGTTTGCATATATTGACACAGAATTCCGTCTTAGAAAATTTTATACGTTAAATTTGAGTTATATCAACGATACGTTATTGGCCTTATCTACTCCATCGATTGAATTTTATCCTAAAATTTGTTTAGTTTAATATCAATGCAGAAATATTAAGTATTTTATTTTGTTATTTATGTTAAAATTTATTCCACAGATTAATCGTTTCATTTTATAAAGACTTGCATACAGATAATTATAAGTTTTAGAAATTAAGAATAATTTCCTATTCGAACTGTACTCATCTTAGAGTTACTGTTAACATGTTAACAATGTATGGATTTCTTTATTGTAATTATTATAGAACATAGAGCGAAATTGAAATAACGATGATATATTTAAAATTAAGTGTACGGCAGTTCAGTATTTATTTATGATTCATCATATGCCGGTAATTTGTAGATTTAATTCCAAATTTTTTCCTCCTTGAACGAAATCAAAAATATTTAATTATTTTTAACTTTTGAAGCGTTTAAAACGCGTTAATATTCGGTTTTTATTTGCTTCTGTGTTATATTACCATATTGTTATCGGTTTAGTCTATCGAAAATTTGTTTTCGTCGTGCGTTGTTATATATATTTACATATTTTCAACAAAATGCTTCGGCGAATTGTCAAGAAATATTGCGCAAATATTAACATATTCATTGTGCATCCATTTTATGAGATCTGCAAGGATAGAGGATTCAGTGCCGGAAAATTAATATTATATGGGCTATACCGTAACTTTGGGAAATCACTACACCTTATGTGCGACCACGTTCGAAGCCTGTGCTCGAAACAGGTTCTGGAAATACCTTAATTTTTTATTAACATAAATTTACTGTTATTAATGCAGTAATGTCTAAAATTACATATCCGCTTTCAAGATGTTTCTTCAATTAAAATGATAATTTACATAGTTTCTGCATAAATATGTTTGATTTAATATTTATTGGAAATGAAAATAAGTACAAAGTCGTTATATTTTTGCTAATACCATATGAAATTCCATTTCTGGTTTTTCAAATTCCTGACCATTATTTCGGTTTCAAATGAAAATCCTGACTGTTGATAGAACATAAAATGTATATGTATCAAATTTTGTTTTTAAAAATTGCAACTTGCTACTTATTAAATGAATAATTTTTAATTTTAATTTAATGAATATAAAATTGATGTATACAGTTTGAAATGTAATTAACATGATTAGTATTTTCACATATTTCATTATGAATAATATTTTGCTTTCGGATTCCTAAATAAAATTTCTCTCAAATAATTATTGTATCGTTAAAAGTTATTAATAATAATGATGATGATGATGATGGCGGCGATAGTTATGTTAGTTTTTGAAAATTTAAATGTACGAATTTTTTTTTATCAACACTATATAAATCTTATATCAGAGACTACTATATAACCTGATGCTTTCACTCTCAAATTGCTATTTGCGAATTATCTCGATTTATTTATTTTCATGTACTCACATTTATGATGTACTGACTATGTAACGAATTAATTTTAATATTTAAAACGATTATTAAAAAAGGAAAAAAATGAAAAAGAATATGTTGTTTGGACTAGCATGTTTTTTTGAATATTAACAAAAATAATTTAAGTGGCATTAACACGAAAACAGTCGAAGATCCCACACTTCGGAGTCAACCTCCAAGTCGACGGTTACCGAGACGGTATCATCGAGGACTATGCCCGGTGATGGTACTAACCAGCCGCAGGACTTCGAACAGAAGTTTTCCAGGTGATGGTTCATTTTTTTTGTTTTTTTCTTCCTACATTTTTCTTCTGAACGTTTCAGAAGTTCAAATTCGGCGATCGAATTAAGATCATTCGTTTGAAATTTAAGAACATTTTATCTACATGAAATTACCAACCTATCCCTCTGCATGGGGCACAAAACTTTGTAAAAGTCAATTATAGAATTAATCTTTGTCCATTATCTTAAGTGCTTATTCCTCATAATGCTAATGATATTGTTGGCTCGTTTGATGTCGCCTCGCACTGCTTTTCCATTTAAGCTCCATACTATCGGCATTTGCGTGTTATATCTTTTTATGTTAATTTATTGCATTTCCAATGGAGCACAGTTTAAATGTTCCTAATCTTACCACTGAAAAAAAATGTGTATGAATTTCACCAAGTGATGCTGGCTCTTAGAAAAAGAAAAAAAAATGCATATTGTTCTGTTGGCTTTCCTTTATTAATGTGTTCTCTCCGAGCAGAATGTTTTATTCCTGCCAATAAAGCGGCAGTCGAAAGTCTTCTTTCTTTAATAAAGGATATTAAGAGGAGGTTTGATAATTGAATATACTGCTTGAAATTTGCTTTGTCGGAATCGATCGCATCTCAGCAATTGCTGGATAACATAATAGAGAAAATTCCACGTGTCATATCTGAATATTTAAAATTTTTTCTTAGCCATGTTTTACTCATAATTCTATATATAAATGTCTTATGTTTATCTTCAGTGCTTGACGAAGAGCATTAAATCACACATTAAATTTTACACTTACATTTTTTGATTTGAATGCTTTCTTCTTTACTATTTATCATTTCTTCATCAAGTCACAAAACTAAATTTCAGCGATGATTAACTATTTCTGAAAGACTTATTCATTTATACATTAATAAGTTCATTCATTCTATAATTAGAATATAAAATTCCTTTTTTAAATGAAAAGTTTAATGGGAATTTATTAAAGCTGTTGATAAATATTCAAGTATATCTAGGTTCCGAATTGATCCTACGCTATTTATTATGATCAAATTAATAAAATATACAGTATTTTTTAATTTTAATAGCAAATCTGTTCGAAAAATGCCGATTCCAGATCAGCTCTTATTTTTTGAACAATTTTTTTATTTGAGTGTAAACAAAATGAAAAAGGACGGAGGCAGTGTTATTTTCTATTTAAGTTTAACGTTGCACAGATGATTTTATCAGAGGCGTTATGAAGAAAAGAATATTCCTTTTTCCTATATTATTTTTAATACTCTTCAGGTGTAGTATGAATCGCAATTCATCGTGAAAACTTTTAAAACATTTTAAAAAAGCGTAGCTTTTTGCTTGTATGACTTTAACCTAATAGAAATTTTTAAATTTTCAAACGGCGCTCACATTTCTTTACATTTCGGTTAAAATTGTGAATTTTTCTGTTTTAGCACTACTTCAAACACCTCTACCACATCCTCACAGGATGCTAGAGGAGGAGAACTTGCTAATACATGGCTGGACGGTTTAAACTCTCCTTTGATCCAAGATCAAGGTGATAGCAAGATGTTGAAATTGAGATTTGATGTAAGTCAGTATCTACCTGAAGAAATTGTTGTAAAAACCGTGGACAACAAATTGCTGGTAAGAACATTTTTTCTTTTTAAGGGAAAATGTATAAGTCCAAAGAAATTAATAAAAGGCCGGATATTCGGAAATATTATTCGCTCGATAGCTTTTCAACCTCACTCATTGATGTAAATGTCATAAAATTTTTGATTTCACCTCTTGATTCTTATATGATATTTAGCTGGTAAATCTTACTGAATCTTGCACGATAGAACTTTCTGAAAATGTTTCTTGATTTTGAGTCTTCCGATAAACAATTACTTTCGTGAAATGAATATTCTTACTTTGCTTCTTGATTAGTTCCAATTTATTGAAAAAATAATAAGACTCTGTAATTGTTTAAGATATTTCTTATGAATCAGTGTTTAATTTAGGCAAAACTTACATTTCTTGCCTTGGAAGCACTTTTCTTTTTCTTAATAATGAAATAGTCTCCATTAATGTTGAAAGGTCTGAGCAATTTTTGGAATTTAGCGCGATAAATATTTTATTCTTATATATATGTTTAATAAAGCTAGTTCTAATTGAAAAAAACTATTTACATTCATGTGTGACGATGCGAAAAATTACTATAATTAATTAGATTTATTACGGTATTAGATGAAAAAGATTTATGCTATTCAATTGTAGGATCTTAGATATAGCATAACAGTTTTAATGTGAACTTATATAAAATGTTTCAAACCAGAATCTCTCGATGTTCCGTTTTTAATTTTAATTCGCTTTTTTTCCCGATTATGTGGACTATCTGTTTAATTTAAAACATTTTCTTTTCTAAAGCGCTCGCCGACAGTGAAATAATCTGATATTTCCTATATCAATTATATCTTAGAAGCATATATCATATATGTTCATTTCGAATTAGTCTTCGCTCCAGAGACTAATATTTTTTGTATGGAATTTTAAAATGTTAATCATTTCTCCTGAATTTGCGAAGAATATTTTAAATTTTTACACATGTTTAAGGAAAATGTTTGATTTTTCAGTATTTAAAAGAAGTCGTAAATCATTAAATGACGCGAACCGAAAAAGGATGAAAATAAGATCGAAACAAAATATACCTGCTGAAATTTAGATCTGGTTATGTAAATAAAAAGTTAGTATCACGCATATTCTTCCATGATATACGGTATTATATATACAACATTGATATTCACCATCAGAATTTCGCTATTTATATCACGACATTTTCCTTTATTAAAATCACACGCATTAATTTTACATCGGGGCACAGTTTTATATCGACAATAGAAGCTAATGATGGAATTTTGCTTTTCCTGGATCGCACAAGGCTCGTTTCAGACATTACGAGACAATTTTTAGGGAGATTTGATTTAGGATTTATGGAATCATTTAAGGGTTTGGCTAGGGCGAAAGTAAGACGCCGCAAAAGGCTTTTTCTTCCTTTGTGTCTGACGATGAAATGCCCGAAAACAACGTTTTTCAACTGAGGAAAGAAAGAAAACTTGGCATAAGTCCTGCATTTTGATCTAAAAAGGGATCGTTTGCGTCACCTATGGTGATTTAAGTAGGAAACCATTTTGGTGCTGCTCTTCCTTTTAACCTCGATAAGACCGCAGCATCCCGCTGCACATTTCTGAGAGATTTATTTCATCATATTGCGAGATAATTATCATGTGATTGCTGTGAATAAATAAATGAAAAAGGAATCCGTGCATGAAGCGTGCATTGGACGAGAAAAAGGTCGAAAGTAATCTTCGACGAAAGAATTGGAAATCGCGTAGTCGTTATTTATGGGAGGAGCCCTCGTTTTTGCTGCACCTTCGTGCGCGGCTGCCGTTTGCTGTCTTTCCCAGGTTTATTAGACGACGAAATCTTTATTTCTCAGATCCATCAGTGCCTCTTAATCGGAAGGTTAATTAGATTGGCACGCTGCGTAATCATATTAACCGCAAATGATTAGACAAGTCGATTTTCCAGCTAGACAAACATTAATATTTCCACGTTTGATCACGTTACGTTTGGTGATAATTGCACAAATAAATTGGCGAATGTTTCAAATTTCCTCTGTCGTCATCCGCAGAATGGAACCGTCATCGTGGCAACGGGGCAGAATGCGAAACGGAAATGCGCCGAGACCTAAAGATGAAATTTTTCTCAAAATGCTTTTCCGGTTTGACATTTAGCTTTCTTCCCTTTGAATTTTCCCGGGGGGAAGGGTTCGCAATTTGAATGCATTTCGAATTTCTCCCTTGCATAAGAAATCGAATTTACGCTCCCCTCGATGTTGGAAAATATCTTTGCTCCTTGCTCACTTCCAACCTCTAACACTTCGTGGTTATTTTTACTATTTGTCCAATATATTGCTATTGAGGCTGTAAGTCAACGTGCAAAACAATTTTCAAATGTCCTTCATTTACAATTAACTTTTTGTTGGGCAGCCATTCTTATACCGCGAACCGACATTGGCTAAAAGTGTAGTTTTGAATTACACATTTATTTCCATTGGTCGAGCATGTGAGGTTTCCGAGTGCATGCAGAGAGTTTGCTTTCCGTATTTATTTCAAGGTTCCCACTGTTTTTACTGTGATTAGAACTCCAAATTATCGTTTGAGCATGCGCGAAGTTCGAATTTTCCCGGTACTTTGCTTCTTTTTTATTGTCCATAAATCGCGTTTCCTTTCGGTTTAAAATTTCAAAATGTTTACAGAGATTTAAGAGGCAACATTTATCAATTAATTTATTAAAAGTGTAAAAAAAGTACGTTTATGCGATTTATCATGATCGAGTTGTACACTGCGGAGAAAATAATCATATCAAAAAAAAAACTTTTGCACAGAGAAACAGACGGAATACTATTTTCCTTGAAATTCACATATATGTTTAACGCTGTTGCGGAAATTTATCGTTGACAATAAAACTTTTAGTAATGGATTCATTATTTCTTCCCGTAATTATTTTTTATGAATTTGTTATTGTAAACTTTCAAACTTTTTCAATTCCTACAGATTTTGCCTGCGTAAATTTTCAATAAGATCCGTTTAAAAATCATTTCCGGATGCAGACTTATCGGTCTTGAAATATATTGCGTTTTAAAGGCAAAATAGCAAAAAATATCGTTTCAAAGACGTTTATGGTTTCTCGTTTTGCTGTTTCTAAGTCCCAGATAACCCGTGAGCCCGAGAATTCATTCCGAAAAGAGAATATGCATTATTGTAATATGTAGTTGTATGTGTATCCAGGCAAGGAACTGGACAGATCAGCCCCTTGCAACGAACTTCATCGATTGCCAACCCGAGCAGCCCCAACTGATTATTATACTTTTTCCTTTTTTGTTTTTTGCAAAATTTTAATCTTCAAACGCAGTCGCCCCAAGTGACAGACAGTCGGATGATACTTTCTATAGAATGTGCAGGGGGAGAGGGAACGGTGTATTATTCTGTTTCTTCCATTAGATTTTTAGCTAAATCGCATTGTGTTAAGAAATTCAAATCTGCGTTGACAGATTTTTGTTTCCTAAAATTTATTCTGAAAAGGGAAATCCTTTGTGGATTTTCTAAAAGACATGGATGGTGAAGCCGAAAACGTCTCTGATTAAGATCCCTTGTCAAATACTCTGATTTTGATACGCCTTTTCAGTCTTTTAGCTCCGGAGATCTTGGAAATGTCCAATTTGCCTGTCAGATAATGAGCCTCAACTTCACCGATTTTATTGTTATTCAAAAGAATGATGAAGGTTGAGCGACTATCGACGCGTCTCCGCCTTTTTTTTTTTGAATTATTTGCTCCGGAATGTTTGCGAATCTTTACGTATTGCTGTCGCACATGAAAGCGAGAATGTAAATATTTCGAGAGACGGTTGGTTAACCCGAAGAAGGTAAAAATTCTGATTGGCATTTTCATTGGATCGGATATCACCAAGAGAAAGGTTTCGTTTTTTTGGTCACGGTTTCCGCCCCGGCAAAACCAGCATTTTAATGACACGTGTCAAACTCCACGTTTCCCAGTGCAGCATAGAGGCACGCCCTTTCGCGTCAGTTCTTAAAGCTTTTTTCTTGAAGCTGCTCTGAAATTAGCTTCACATATTGGTTTTCATTTAATTTGGAATTAA
Source organism: Ricinus marginatus (assembly GCA_028565995.1). NCBI lineage: Eukaryota > Metazoa > Arthropoda > Insecta > Psocodea > Ricinidae > Ricinus > Ricinus marginatus. Next base: position 30,964 of record JAOWBB010014435.1, read on the forward strand.
ATCCGGGGCGATCGATCGGTGGACGTGGAAAAATAAAATTCCTAAATGTTCGTCAAATCCGAAAACATCCAGACCCTATTTTGTTCGAGATGTTAATGGTTAGATGCCGGATATATTTGACTCTATACGTCGATTACATTTAATACCTTCGAGCTACGTGGATTTTGAAATGATTCCATTTGATGATCCTACGAAAACCATTCATAGTTAAAATGATGAGACATGGGTGAAGAGCGATCGCCCAACGTGCAGGACTGAGGCCTTTTTAAGTATAACGCGTTGTTTCCATCCCACGTAAAGACTTCTTTCAACCTTGGATTTGATTGGTTTCTCGGTCTTCTGAAAAAATAAAATAGCACGATTAGGCTCCGAGGCGTATAAATGGTCCGAGATATTGATTTAAGATTCATTTTTATTTCCTTACCCCTAGTATTCGATTCTACACGGTTCGACTTTATTCGGAAAAAATGCACGGGAAATTTTACCATTAAAAAATAAAATAGCATTTCTGGAATTCAATTAATATTATCCTTCGACATGCACTAATTATTAAGGTTTAAAATATTTTATATACGTGCAGACGGAAACCTGAAAAATTTTTCTTTTAACTTGTTTGTCTCCTCAAAAAGAAAAAATGTGGAATGTTTTCAAAGCGAGGGGATAATTAATTGCTAATTGGAAGCCTCCTGGATTTGTTGGATTTACGGTTCTTGTCTGATGCCACGTCATAACTGAATTTTCTGAGGATTCCTTGAACTTTGTTTTCGTTATTTTTATGTTCATTTAATTACTTATTTTTATATCGTTATTTTTATGTTCATTTAATTACTTATTTTTATATCGTTATTTTTATGTTCAGTTAATTACTTATTTTTACGTTGACAATTGTTAAAGTTTGTAAAGTTTTTTTTTTTTATAATTTCAAAGTTGATTTGGCGTTTTTCGGTGAGTAATGAAAATAAAACTGATCGTGGGCAGCGCTGTAAAAAATATCTGAAAACGTATTTCGACTTGTTTCGTCCGGGCGACTTTAACTCATTGCCGTTCTGTACCATATTTAGGCGTATGTGGGACTGAGAGACTTCTCCAATGTAAATCGCAGAGCGAATTTCATAACAACCTGCAATGTTTTAGGATTATGATGATGTTAACAATAATAATTATTATAACAACAAATCTAGCTTTAGTCGTTCCAATTTTTTTTAAATGGATTTCAGTCGGAGAAAACAGCAAATATCCACCATTTTTTACGCGCCAATCATTAATAACTTATTTAATTTTTATTTAAAACTCATATTCATTTTTTGACGGATATGCGACTAAGTCAGATATCGAAGAAGAATGGCATCGGTTCTAGTGTTAAAAATTATCAACCCTGACCTAATCCCTGAATTTTTTTTTTGTTCCGCGCCAAATTCGGGTGTACTTCTCCGAGATAAAACTCTAGTCCCCGAGGTCGATGCAAATAAGTTAGCGAACATTTACTAATAACGGAGCTGGATCATCCATCGCCGAAAACGAAATACAGTCGTATAAAAATGTGTATTAATAATAATCTTGGTTAATTTGCAGGTGCAAGCGAAACATGAGGAAAAATCCGAAAGCAAATCCGTGTACAGAGAATACAACAGAGAATTTTTACTTCCTAAAGGAACCAATCCTGAATCGATAAAATCATCCCTTAGCAAAGACGGAGTTCTGACCGTCGAAGCGCCACTTCCAGCCCTTAAAGACACCGAAAAAATGATTCCGATAGCACACTGAAGTCAAATGAATTCAGATTTTTATATTTTTTACATTTATTTATTAATATTGAGAAAAACGTGTTGTCATTCTTTTTTTTTCTTTTTTTTTAATCTCATAGAATGATTTTTTATTACATACTGACGACCAAAAAACAAAGCATGAAAATCGGTCCTTTTTTTTAAGAATTAACTGTTTAATTTAAAGCTTTTAAAAATAATTTTTAACTATAAAAAAAAAAAAAATTTTAGTAGAAAGACAAAGTACAGTCCTAAAAATAACGAGATGCAAAGGTTGTAGTTCTTTAGAATAAAAACACCATTATATAATGTTACTTAATATATTTTAATATTATATAAGTTGAAGTATTAATTTTTTTTCTATTAGATTTTATCATTCTAATTGTTTTTTCAGTTTTCATCAATAAATTTTAAAAAAGTAATTGAGGAAAATGCAAAAAATATTCATTTTATAAATTGTAATCGGAATTACATTTCACATGAAATGTTGCGTCAACTTTAACCTAGTCGATGAATTTTTTAATTCAAATAAAAAGGAATAATTTGGATGGCCTCAACTTGTTCGCCAATTCTCGATATTTCATCATTTCAAATCCTATTTTGAAACGACGCGCCAAGCGCAAATAAGTTTTCCGCATACAATGAAATCGCATTTGGCACCGCACGAAGGTTGGATTAAGAGAAGAGAGCGGGAGAATTTTTTTCGGGGGGGGGGGGGAAGTGGGTAAAATTTTAAATCTTTCTCCGCTGCGCTTCTTTCGTTTCATAGCGCCTCCCCTCGGGGAGTCAAATGCGATTCGCCTGAGCAAGGAAAAAGTCGATTCGCCTCGTCGCATTTTTGCAAGAAACTCAAACGAAAACGAGCCGAGTCGGAAATAAGTTTTGAATCTGCGACGCCAGCGTGCCGGAAGGGAGGGTTTTGAAACGATTCTCCTTAACGCTGTAAATGGCCTTAAACACCGCCCTTATTTACTCACCCAACAACGATTCCGTTTTCGAATTTGTTCTTAAAGCAACTCTCAAATGACAGTAAAGAATTTAAAAAGAAAGATAACTTTGAAACTTTGTTAATAAAGGTCTAGTTCTTTTTAAATTTCAATTCATAAATCGGTCACGTAGCATTAAATTGCCATTTTTTTTTTTACATTCTGAAAGCAAGAAATGGCGCTAATTTTTCATGTGCCCCATATTTAAATAAGCATCGCGTTAGGCGTTTTTCCCCGGAAATGAAATTTTAGGTTTGCAAGATCGAAAAAATATCATTAGCTTTCATATAAAGTTAATATCTAATTATTAGATACAATTTTTTTTTTATAAATTCACCACATGACTGTTTCCGATCTGGGATCTGTGTCGACGCAGGCCTTGCTCGCTCCTCTTCTTTCTCGTTTGAATCTTCTCTTTTTCGCCACGAATTCCTCAAACTCCACGTTCGGCTCGGATAAATTCTTAAAGTGTCCAAGTTCCGGTATGAGGTAAAATTTTCTTCTGCTGCTTTTCACTTTTCTAACCGGATTCAAATTGCATCGCAGCGTGTAACTCCCTGAGTTACCGAAAAAGTTTCGCCTGCTCTTTTGAGTTTCAACATCGAACTTGAAATTTCTGTCGCTCTCCGGATTTTGGGCTGCATTCAGGCTTGGAATTTTGTGCGACGAAACATCGTGATTTTTTAATCGCTCTTTGATGTGATTTTTCCGTTTCACGTTCCCGCATTTGCAGCATTTTTCGTTACCGATGAAACTTTTGCAGATCTGGCAATAAATGCTGCTCTGTACGCGAGGAATGAGAGCATTTTCAGGGGTGATGATAAAGCCGTCGTTTCTTGTTTGCTTGCCATGCTTGTGCCGATTTGAATTCCAGAGACTGAGGTCTTTTTTCTTCCAGTTTTCTTCGTATTTCCGTGAAGTGTCTTCTTCGCAGTCGATCTCCGCCCTTGATATCCCAACCCCGTCCGGCTCCGATACGGAATAACCGCATTCGCTTTGCCCCTCTTCCGTCTTCGACATTTCGTTGGAGATGGCCATTTCCGTTAGAGGTACCACGGTCACGGTGTCGTTCGGTTTTAAAACAATCCCATCGTCCTCGTTCAATTTCAAAATTAAAACGTCTTCCTTCTCTTCTCTCGATTTAAGATGTCCTCTACCTCCATCCTTGCTTTGAACGATTCTGTCCTTTTCCTTCCAGAACATCCTCGCTTGGGACACGTCGATTTTATCCTCTATCACCTCTTTCGTCATATTGCCAAACTGTATCCTCAGTTGTCGCTGTTGGATATTTTGAGCTGCATCCTTCACGAAGCTGGCACTTTTCTTCCCAATCACCTTTTCCTGCTTCTTGCAAGGTATTCCCACAGTATTCCACGGTTCACTCTTTGGTTCTGCGGTTGGCACATTTTCTAGTGATTGAAAATGTTGACTGGGGAGCCAATCAAGACTACTTCGGTCATTCGACGGCACATTCTTTTCCTTCACTATATAATCTGTAGCAGCGCGGCTGAAATAAAAATATTAAGCTTTGAACGAATCGAACGATTAAAAATAATTATTAAATTATCTTGATTTAAATTAATAATAATATATATCCTGATTTTATGATCGTTAGGGAAATTCTTTTTTATTTTTATTACTTTGCTTTTGAGTAAATGATGAATGTAAAAAACGAGAAAATTATATATATATATTTGCAAAATTTTGATATTTACGGATTTCCTTAAGGAAAATTTTACGGAATAAGAAATGTGAATTATGGAAAGTGCATATTTCCATCAAATTTAATCTTATTGATATATATCTGGAATCAAACTGAATGTGGCCCTGCATTATTTACCTCTGATGGTCCCCAGTCCTCAATTTTCAAGTGCCAACTTCGCTTGCATTTCTCACGTAGTTCCCCGCGGCAAAATCATTGCCTCTTCGGATATAATACCCCAAATCGTTGCAGTGATTTTCGTTTGCGTTCATCTTCTCGGTATGAGGTATGTATGACATGCGATGCCTTTGCCCCTGGACCGTGTGGAACTTCGGTCCCGTCTGGGCTTGCGAATTTACGTTTTCGCGGAAAGTCAGAAAATAATCGGCCCCGTGGAAATGCTCCTGCGACAGCGACGAATCCCTTCGCTTTCCTTCCGACCACTCACTCCGATTGAGGGGATAATTCAAATTTTTTTGTGAACAATTCGATTTTTTCGAATTTAACACCTTCGCAGAGTGATTTTCTCGATTTGAAATTGTGGAAAATCCGTTTTCCTGAACTGCGGCGGGACTTACGTTTTTTCTTTCCGACTTGGGCTCAGAATCGTTTTCGCAGTGAATCTTCCGGTTTGAAATTTCGGGAGTCGGTCGCGCGGGGAGTTCGTCCTGGTTAGCCGGTGATAGAGCGTTTTTCTTTCTTAAGCAAACCATTATGGCACACAACAGGACGGAGAGCTGGACCACGACAAGAGCCAGACCGATGATGAGAAAAATAATAATGTGCTCCCTGAACCAACTATTCAGCTGGTCGATGCAACCCTGAAGGCAGAAAAAAAAAAAATCGAAGCCTCAGTTTCTTATTGCATTTTCATATGCTCAAAATTCGCAATTACCTTAACATGCCTTCCGTGCTGATACCTCGCGTTGTTCTTCGCCTGACACAGCGTTAGGTTTACCGGAAGCGGATCCAAAAACGCTGTTTCGCTGTCGCCGTTTTCGAGAAAGCAGCACGATTTGGGTACTCGAAGATCGTGGTTGAAATCCTGCTCGCGTTTCCACCACCTGGATCCGTCGAAATCAGACCCAGACTGCATTCCACAACATTCAAACTAAATCAGAAAATGCATATTTTGAAAGCATATCTGACGCGTTTATTCATTTTTTTAGTTGGTGTTTTACGTTTGTTTCAGCATGCAAAACAAAATGTTTAGTTTGTTAATTTTATTGCAGACGAATTTTGCAATAACCGGTTTTTATATGTCCCTGTTAAGGAGAATCCTTATTATAAGGGTTCACAGCCTGGTACAGTGTACTATGATTTTGCCTTTAGTTAATTCAGAATTATTTCAGATTAACTCACTATTGTTTGGGCTAAATCGACAGCTGCGGTGTACTGATCCCTCCCGGGCACTCCGTAATTATTCATCAAACTGGCTACCATTTGATCGTGATCCATTCCGGCTCCCAAAACTTGAGGACAAAGGGAGGCAAGGACTCCGAGCGAAATTTCAGTCAACAAGAGAATTACCAGAAGAAGAATGTACTGGAACGAAAACATCCCTTAGGCCTTAACAGTTTCAAGAATCATATGAGTATAAACCGGTATGTATGTCCGTAAATGAAATAGAAAAACTGTGAAACGTACGAGAGCCATTGTGCAGCCAGAGTCGGGTCCTAACGACGTCCAGCAGCCGAGAAGTGCAACCGAAGACACGACCATACCCGCGGCTACGGAAGCTAGTGCCACATAGTAAAGAAGAGGTTGGGGAATGGTCCCGGGCTCTAAGGCCAGATTTGAGAGTAAAATGCGGGGGGCATCGTTCAGGAGGACGCAGCCAAGAAGTATCAGGCAAAGGCCGGACATCTGAAAGTTAAAAAGTCTCTCTTCAAACGGCTGAAAATCATCATTTGTATTGAATGCATTTGCAGCAGCAATTCGTTAATTTTCATTTTCATATAGTAGACGGCTTTAATGCTTCCAGATGCAATAAAATGTGTACTTTGTCAAAATTTTTTTAAAGCCTAGAGACAAAATCTTGGCCTGGATACACTACGCTTAGAGAGGCGCATAAATATGTAATAATCTCATTTAGTTAAACGAAAGCCGGAAATCTTAAATTTACTTGCCTGTTTAAAAACATTTTAATTGAAATGCAAAAAATATTAATCGTTATATTTCAAAACGTTCATACATAGTTAACGTTTCTTATCCATTTTTTAAATATACATATATATATTGTAGTCATATTTAAAACAAACGCAAATTCAGTAACCTAGTACTGGCTTAGAAATCGTTTTTCCTCCTTGAAAGAGCATCGATTATTATCAATTATTTAAAAGATTAATTTTTTAATTATTTAAGTCCTTGAAAAAATTTATATTAAAAAAAATTGACATACTGATGGGAAACAATGAGAATGACACACAAGTGGCAACTTTCAAATTAGAATAAATCTGCACCTGGAAGACAGCAAAATAATAAAATTATTTATTCATTAACTATCTTCTAATCATACAATCTCTATATAAGCATCAATTTAAATTGCAAATCGAATTATATCACTCGGTTATTAGTACTTTTAGCAAGTGCTATTAATTTTCCAAGTATTCATATTGCCACTTTTAACGTTTTTCATAACACAAAAACCTATCACAACAAAAAAATCATTTGTATTTCATACAATAATTTATAGAACTAATTTCTGAATCCATCATTAAATATTAAATGTGTAAAAAGTAACGAAAAAGCAATACTAACCAATAAAATGAAATTACACAACAGCAAAGCAATTTTTCTAATATTCACTTTACACTTTATTTTAGACATATTTAATTGATTAATATATCTTTGGCAGCGCAATGTATATGAAAAAAGATATCAAACTATTATTATATATTTGAAGTAATAAAAAAATGAATCTTTTCACCTTCTACAATCAATTCAAAAGCAATCACAATAAATATTTGCCCTCAATATCGTATTGGTAAGCAATAAAATTTAAAAATAATCAGACCAAGAAAATTTAATTCCAATCCCTAATATAAAATGGATTAAAATTTAGATTAATATACCGTGACCGAATTTAGATGATAATAACAAATATCTGAAAACTGAGCCTCGTTTTTATTTCTATACACTCATCAATGATATAAATTTATGTAATCAGAGTCTGTAACAAAAAATGAACAGTTATAACAGTTATCAAATATTTGTAATTTTGTGAATTTTAACAATTCCAAATATGTATTTTAACAGAAGATATTTAAAAAAAGTTGGTTAACGAATTTTTAAAACAAAAACTAAATGATAAAAAACAGCAGAATGTACATTTTTTCTCTCTCTCACGTTCGATATTTGTTTTCAATTCTTTGCATCAATTCACAATTAAATATAAGCTTCTATTTCTGTGAAATACTCATGGTATGATTAAATGAATGAATTATTCGTCTTGAAAATATATACAAATGGCCTATAAGCCTATAAGCGAAGTTAAAATTATGCGAATCATATAGCTCATGGCTTTATAAATATAGAATAATTTATATTTTTATTATCTGTAAGTTAATAATAATTTCTCATGCAAAAAAAATGACAATTTTGGCCTTTTTTTTTGTTACAAAATTCGGCAATTCAAAATGATGTTTTTTTTCTCTATCACTCACGTAAAAGAACCTAAACTTTGACAATTTCGAATGCGACGATAGTCAGAAAATAAGTTTTCAATATATCAAAACCAAATGTCAATCTCTGCCAACCATTTGAATGTAAATTAAACAAAAAAAAAAACATATAATCGAAGTGAGAGAACTTAACATCTCATAAGAACTGACACCCACTTGAATGAGCATTTCCTAGGGTGGATGAGAACAACAGGATCCACGGATGAGTGAACTTGAATGTTGAACAGGTTGCCCAGTGTTATGGTTACATTCAAATGATTTTTCACATTTTACATTTTTTTCATTCTTTTTCTATTTACAAAGCAATTTCCTTTTTTCTTTATTAATGTTGTAAATTATTTGCTGATCGTCCTGGATGCCCGTTTCCCATTAATCTTAGCACTAAGAGTATATTTGTTTTTATTAAAGAATTGATTTTTGAGTATGAGTAGCATTCATTTAATGTATTAACAAGCCAAGAATACGGAGCTATATTTAAAAAGATTGGAAATTAAATCATAATATTTTGCTTCTATAATTTATCAATATTACATTTATAGTTTTCTTTATTTTCAAGATATAACTATTGAATAGATTAAAATATTTTACTATTTTTTGTCTAGAGCTTCACTTGAAATCCACTGAATGTTATATGGCTTTCTTCTTTTTTCGTTTTTTTTATATATATCTGAAAACGGGTTACTAAGATGGAACGTAATGAAAATGTAAATATAGATTCTTTCATAAGCAAATAGAGATGTAATATCATTTTAGATTTATAAATATCTTAAACGACCAACGGTAATTTCAGCAACTTATTAGTTTATTTAAAAAAATCTTGAACAAAAAATGGAAGTATATAACAAAAATATTAAAGCTAATGAAAAGTAATTTCGTATTTTAAATTTTACTTGGAGCATTTACTTTTTTCTTTGACATTCCTGAAAAGAAAACCATATATTATGGTCTTGTTAAATTTTTGTTAATTACAAAAATTCTATTTTGAGTTTTGATACAAGAAAACAAAATTAATTTTCATTCAATCTGGTAAATAAATTTAAGGAAAAACAAATTTTATAGCCTGTTTCATTTATATCTTCCAGAGGTTCCCTAGATGTCAATGATGATATATTAGCATACCTAGGTTTAATTCTTAAGAAAACTGCATTTGAAAGTTCTCTTGAATGCTGACGCCCCAAAAGTATGCCTCAAAAAAGAAAAAAAATCAATGGCCATCAATCTTGCGCCAAGGATTAACTAAATCTGTTCGTTTATGTTTTTACCAAATTTCTTTATTTATGAGAATCATTATTAAATCAAACAATTACTTTGGATTACCATCATTAAAAGCATAAAGTCCATATTCAATCATATTTATTTGCCGTTTCTGTACTTCAAATCATGTCTTCCTGTAATTAATTCAAAAAATATCTTATATAAGATTCACATCAATTAAATTAAAAATTTGATTTAATTTTATTTTTATTAATATCTTAAACATTTTAATTATATATAAATTAAATATATTAAGTCGAAATATCGTATAAGTAATATAATTTTTTAAAATTATTCTTCTACAATATTTACGATATTTTACTTTTTTGTACGATTCTTTTTCATAAATTTACAAATTGATTGCTTTACAATTGATTGCTGACTAGTTATTGTTACCTAACAATAACAATTAATTTTTGATTAATCTATGGTGAAATGTAATGTGACTTCAGATATCCATTGAGTTTAATGTTTTTGAATTTATCTTCATTAACGTTAAAATATTTTTAATTTCTCGATTCATTCTTTTTCAAATTAATTAATAAATGTTATATAAAAACAAAATCAAAAAGATAATTCTCAATCTTGAAATTTTTTACTTTTTCCTTTTAAATTAAAGTTCATTAATTATGATCAAAAATTTAAATTGTAATCAACAACTTTACATATTCATAACAGTCTTACTTACGATTCCGTAAAAATTATTTTCTAACGAGAAAACTTAGTCGACCATTAAAATTCCAAAATTCCCTGTTTGCAAGACCCGCAACTAAACTGATTCAAATTTGTCTTATTTTCTTCTCTGGGGTCTTCTAGTTCTGGGGGCAAATGCAGCTTCTAAAATTTATAAGAATTCTAAAAATTAATTGTAATATATAGTTATAATAAAAATAAAATACAAAAAGAACCAGTTCACAATCAGAAAAAGTTAATAATTGTTAACAATAATAAAAAACAAGAACAAAAAAACTATAACAACAAATGTAATCACCTCAATCACTAATTTTTTTCTTCTCAATTTAATGGCTAGATCCAGGATTTCCGAAAGACCATTTACTAGACTATTAATGGCAGCCAGTTTTAATATTCGAAAAAATCCATTGTAATCACGAAAGACAGGATTTTCTTCTAAAGCTGTACCAGAAAATGACTCCAATTGGAAAAACATATCACTCAGATGAATACATTTTGATCTTAAACTTTTGTCCTTAAAAAAAATTATTATTCTTATTGAGACTGGAAACAAGTTTTATTGTATCTAAAAATTAATTTTAAATAGAGCTAAACAGCTAAACGAACGATTAAATCAAAATAAATAATTATTTTAACTCATTGTCTTTACATTTTTTTCAACATGTCCTTCAACTATATAAAAGTTGAATTTTCTTTTTATCCTTTAAAATACTTATTTGCAGCAGATGACTGAAAACAAGTAACTAAAATAAGAATCAATTATTTAATTAAAATTAAATTCATTTTTTAGTGAAAAAAATGCCATTTTTTACTTTTGAATTGATTAGAAGCAGATCTATTATAATCTATAACATAAATCAATACATATATACATACATACAAAATTATAAGCAATTTTGCATTTTATTTTTATATATAAATATATATAATAATATAAATTATATATATATATAAATATGTTTTCATTTACAACATTACATTTACTACAGGCTTTTATTAATTTTGTTAAAAATCTACTTTTTGAAGGAAAAATTATCAAATCATTTTCTACAATTTTGAAAAGGAGGAGAAAATTCAAAGAAAATTTGGCCCAATACCCTGTAAAGGTGCTCACACAATTATTCTTATAAATGTGTTTTTATTTTAAGAAAACATTTATAAATAATAATTTTTTAAATTATATGTATGCATAAAGTCAAATAATTATTATAAAGATGTAAACATTTTATTCAAGCTTGAAAAAACATTCAATAAAATAAAGTAAATCTTTTTTATTAACATACTTCATGAAGATAAAATGGTATAGTAATCATACAGACGGAAAATGAATTTCTAATCAGTGCCCTTAAGCAATACAAAAATATTGGAAGATATTCTTCACTCTTTGACCAAAGTGGTGAACCAATTTGAAATAATCCTAATCTCAATATTTTTCTTTCAGAGTTTGCATAAGAACTAATATATTTCCCATTCTCAAGCTTTTTTTTAATAGACTGAAGCAATAACCCAAAATCACTCTTTTCAAATGATTCCATTAAACAACCTGGAATACAGATTAAAAGAATCAAATTGATAAATAGAACATTAAAGCATATATTTAAAACAGAATCTTATATTTCTAAAATGGCATTAAGATATTAAAGTTAACAGTCACCTTTGTTGCTGAACCAAAAAGAAATATCAGACTTATCTATTACATTTTTATCTAATGTTGATGTAAGGTCAAAGTAATGACCAAAATATTGTTGTCCTCCACTAGCTGCTGAAACAAGTTTCATATTTTGATATCTCCAAGCAATTTTCATACTTTCATCTTCATTATCTTTATTATTTGCTTCTGTTTCTTCATAGTTAACTGGCTTTGGTAACTGGCTCACCTGAGATATTATTATAGTTAACTATTATTAAATGTAAAAATTAAATGATATAAAAATATTGTGATCCAAATATCTAAAAAAGACTTTCTTGTAAGACAACAAAATTTCTAAACCCTACATATTAAAAATACTTGAATTTATCTTCGAATTTTTTTAAAAAAACAAGTTTTTTAATTAGTATAACTTTATCTATATAAAAATAAGTTATTTTAAAGCAAGTCAGATGATCAATTAAAAGTGTTTTTCTTCTGCTGAAAACCGATACTATGATCAGGCTCAAATTTAATTTTGTGCAAAAATCAAGCCTGATTTCAGATAAGCCTCGATCCAATATGGGAACTACCGCAACTTTTCTTGCCATAATCATTTTTCAGAGATTTATCACTTACCAAAGAATCTGGCATCACATCTTTACTACATATGTGTATTGCTTGATCTGAAACAATACCTTCCACTAAAAAATATTTCACAAACAATTCTGCAAAAGTTTCATTGGTACCTACATCTAGAATAAAAATGTCGTTTAGAGCTTATCAGTTTGAAGAATGTATTTCTTTAATTGACTTTTAGAAATGACAATCATTTTCTTAAGTTGTTTTCTAAATAAATAATAAATTTATATATTTACCAAACAGAATCAATGAACCAACTGGTAAACCACCACCTGAAACAGTTTTTCTCATGTTTGATTACGTCTTGAACTTTGAAGTTTTTACTTATTTACATCAGAAAATGATTCATACCAATAATGCTGTCAAAAGAGGATATACCAGAAGACACTAATAGCTGTGAATTCTGAATAGATATCTTTGTCCCAGGTATTTGATTCTTCTTGGATTGTTTTTTTTTCACAAAATTAGAACCCTCATGGGTCGCCATTGTATATAAGAAAATCTATCGAATTAAAGGAAGTATGCAATCGCCCAAACGTTTACCGTTGAACGTTATTTTAGGTTTCGCAATGTTGTCAAAACAAACTCATAGGTTAGTTTTATATCATAACAGGTGCGATTCAGAAAATTATTACATGCTTAAACCTGACTTTATTTATGCAGAATGAGGCAAAAGGCAAACATTTGTAAAACAAGTAACATCAGCAATACTCAAACCAACGTCATCAATCCTTTCTTAATGAAATAAAAATAACAGTTAAAGGCAAGAAATTACCTTAATACAAAAATCAAAATATTAAAAAAAATTTATTTAAAATTATAGGTATATATTTGTATATTTAATGTGGTAAAACAAGTTTTTTTTTATTTTTTTTACAAAATAAAATTTCTAAAAAAATTACTTTATTTTTTTTTACTTCAACAATCTACTATTTATATATAACGGGGTAAATAAATGAGTTTGTAAAATCAAACGGATTAAAAATTTACGTCAATTGTGTTCGTAAATTAAACTATTTAAATATTGCTCTAAAATATGCAAAAAAAATTAAAAAGATTTTCTTCTCCTTTGACGGTGATTCTGTGAAATCAACACAAAATTTTATATTTTCAAAGTTAAAATTAATTTCCGCTTTTTTGTACCAAATGATGATTTTTTTTTTTTTTCATTTAAAATTTCTTAATACGAAACTTTTGGACAATTCATTTAAAAAAATTATACAGAATCTTTTTTTTGAATTAATATCTTTATTAATTCTTATTTAGATTTTAAGTTTATTACTTTTATATTTTTAAAGTAATATAAAGGCATTTGTTTCCATATGGAGATCAAGTTCATATTTTCATTTTTATATTAAAAATGGTTGTTGATTTTTCAATCAGATTCACATGACAAAATAGCATTTTAGGAACTTCAAAATTACTTTTCATTCAACTAACATTTTAGAAACAAATGTATATTTTATGGGTCATTTAAAAAAATCAATTTTTATTTTGGATGAAGTTCCATGCACAACATATAGATGCCTCAGAAATAAAAAAATTTTTTTTAATTTTAAGAGATCATTAGATTTTTGAAAAATTTTATGATAAATCAATAAATTAAAAATTATCCTTTATCGGATATCAGCTTTTCGATACGTTTTAATTTTTCTTTCATTTTATATTATTTTGACGGTAGGAAATAACACATGTAAACAATAAGATCTTTCTTAAATTATTCAAAATTGCATTTTTATAATTCTCAAATATTCATGGCAGAAATTTTTTTGAACTCAACCGTTGCTCAGCAGTTTTTTCTAATTTAACATATAAAATAATACTAATAGTAATAATAACAGTTATTATTATTATTAATATTATTGTTCGGAACATTCAAAAAAGTGCTGCAAAAGCAACGGTTGAATTAATATGCATAGCTGATAAATATACAAAAAAAGCATATTTTATGCGTACACACATACACATAAAATATATGTATAAATATATAGATATCCTCCAATACAGTACTAATCTGCGGTTAATTTATGCGTGTAACATCCAAAATCATTCCTTCTTAATTATTACATCAAAAATCGAAAGTATCGAAACAATATTAAAAACACTTTATTTCTCGACAGAATGAGCTTGAATGTTTCACTCCGTAAAAGTAGGAAATTTATTTATATATATATTATAATATAGAATAATTTTCCAGTTGAAAACCGCAAATGATTTCTAAGCTATGCCAAAATAAAATCGAAGCTTCATCGTATGAAAAATATACTGTTATATTACTTTCATTTTTGATACTAAAATTGGTTTAAAAAAAAGATTTTTAAAAAAAATTATATTTTACTGAAAAAATTTATTACGAACGTAAAAATCTAACAAAATAAACACAATGAAGCAAAACATAAACCGGATCAGGAATATTGAAGACTTTTACAAAAAGGGTAAAATATATAATTTAACGACAAATTAAAAAATGTATGAAAAATTGGATCCATTAATCGATACTAATTAAAGAATTGACTTAATGCTAAGGAAATGTAACTTCCTCAAAAACTATTAACTTCAAATAAAATAAAAAAATTATTGTTTCATGTAAGGATCTATTTTTTCTCTCTCGTTATAATATAATTACGTACTTAATATAAATTAATAAAATTTTTTAAAAAATTATATTTTTCTGAACCATGGATGGGTAGCATGAATATAAAAAATTGTGAAATAAAATAATATAATACAAAGGCATGGCTTTGTAAGCTTTAAAAAGTTTTATTGCAGAAAAAATAATTAAATACTATTTTGTTTAATTTTTTTTAATAAAAACGTTTCTCGTTATCTTACTTCACACCTAGTTAGATCCAGTAAGATATAGTATTTTGTATTGATGAAATCCATAAAAGATTAAACTGATTAGTTTATAATACGCGATTTCAGTATATCAGTATGTTATTAGATTAAATGTATCATACTGTATTTGTAATACAAAATATAGTCTTTGTCATACTGAAATATTAAAATTTATTCGGTTTCTCGAAAATAGTAAATCAATATTTTATTTATATGTAATATGTGTAATATTTCTTCAATGATTCCGCTCAAAAATAAATGTTGAAAACAGTTGAAATCACAAGAAAAAAGAATGTTATTAAAACTATGTATGAATTTTAAAACCACATACATAATATGAGTGCAAACGGATAAATTAAATCGAATAAACTATTTGTTGCATTAGATTAGTTTAGAAACTGTAAAAAAATTAAGTTTGAAAAATTTTAGTTTTTAAATTTTTAGTATCAAACTTATCATAACAATAATTTTTGTTAAATTAGTTAACTAGAAAACTTCAATATATTTGTGGAAAATACCGGACTATACCGTATTCAAATATACTATATATCCTTCTCATATAAAATAGCTTTTCCAACTTTTATATTGCTTTTAATGGTACCATATTTTATCTGATTTTATCACAAATTTTACATAAATTTCAAAAGGTAATAGAAATTATTTCCGTTTCATAACAATAAATAATGAAACATAAATGACGGAATTCGGCAGTTTTATAAAGTTCATACTCTCGTAAAATGAATTATAATTTGTTTCATTTTGAAATATATCATGCTACCCATAAATCAAATCGGCTAAAAGACTTTTCAAACAATTAATGTTAGGAAAATGTCTTACACAATTATATATCCGAATATTTTTAAAATTAAAATTAAATTTATCCAAAATTATGAAATTTAGTTCAAAAATTCAAATCTCAAATGGAATTCACTAACAATGGCTTTATACTTTGTATTTTTCACATATCATTTAACAAATAATGATTAAAATTTTGGAACAGTTATGAAAGTTAAAAAAAATTGGAAAGATGAAGAGGAAAATTTCATAAATTTAATTTTTGCTTTACAAAATGAGAGATCGTTTTTTATAGGAAATCTTTGATAAAGAAAAACTTAAATAAAATAAATAAAAGCAAAAAGACCGAAGTTAAAAGCTTTTTTTTTCATAAGAAGATAAATTTGTCACCGTGATAGATTGGAAAACAAAATATTAATCTTGTAGCTTTTCAATTTTAAAGAAAGGAGATTAAAAATTCCAAAATTTGGTTTTTATTAAAAAAACTCCTAATAGGCGTTGAAAACTGAATTCTACATATTTAAATCGGTAAATATACAAATCATTTAATAATATTTTATAGAAATTTTAAAGCAGACATCACAATCTTCATTGAAGTAACCTGCTTTTACGATAAATTTGGTTTAAGATGTGATTGAATTGTATTACGAGGTCTTATAAAAATTTATTTTATGCATCTAACTCGTATGAGACAAGGTGAATCTCGAATGCTTTCTTATTTCGATTTCTCATCGGGGGAAGGGGCTACATAACATTCAACAAACCCTTTACCAAGAATTATCGATTGCTGCTACAAATCTCCACTAATATATATATAAAAAAATTAGCTTTTCTTTTGTATTTTGTTACCGGTTAAAGTGAAAATCTCAATTTTAATCAATTATCAATCGCATACGTTTACAAGAAGCTTAATAATGCACGAAAATGTTTTTGTTGCTCATTTTTAAAACAAAAGGCTAGAGAATATTGAAATGAAATAAAGTGTCCACCTCATACCAGAATGACCTTTAAAGAATATCATTTAAATTAAAATTTGATGTAGAATCTAAGGAACTAAGAAGGTCCTGTGCCGAGAATGGCGGATCGCCGGGAAGACTTTCCAGGAACTCGAAGCCGAAATCATTTGCGGCAAGGTTATTATTGTTATTCATATTACTATTACTATGATTATTATTTAAATTATTGTTGTTGACGTTGTTGTTGTTACAACTGTTGTTGTTGAGGTTGCTGCTGCTGGTCGAGGTCTGTGTGACGGAAGTCATCGGGCTTCCGGAACTGTTGACAATCCCTCCGTTGTTTGCATTCGTAAATCCGGAATTGCTGTTGTATTGATGAATGTGTGGATTAACGCCTGGAAATCATTTAATTTTTTCTTCAGTTTTTCGGCATGTAGCAAAATGATTCGACTGTTATTATTTAAATGCTTTTTGAAATTTTTTTCAATAAAATTGCCTTTAATTTTATATTTATGCACAATGACTTTTTTTTGTATCATTTTATGCCACATCATCGAACTTGCAAATAAGAAAATTTATTCTACACATTATAGGCTCAATGCGAGTTGCGGACGAATTTTTCTCAAGTATTACAAAACAATTTGCTTAATTTATCTAATACTATTGGGCAATGTAACGTCGTTAAAAAAGATCTAAGCTTAATGAAATGATAAAGGCATTTACGCTGGTTTTTTTATGTTGCAGAAAACCCGAGTTGTTTAAAAAATTAAGTTTTGTCGTTTTTTTAATATGTAATTGAAAAACAACTAGATAATCGATAATTTTATTCGTTGATTTCACTTACCGGATTGTATATTGTGTATTTGATGATGTGGGTTATGACTGCTTGCTAGGGTAAGGCTTTGCGACTGAGACATTTGCAAATTCATTGACACCTAAAAGCAAAAATAATGCCCCGTTCCTTAAAATAATGCACCATCATAATTATAAAAACTTTTTTATGTTGAAAGAAATAAATAACCACGTTTTTGTCCAGTTTTTTTGTACCTTGTTTAATGTATTAAAATGAGAAATAAATGCTGTCAAATACGTACTTGATTAGAATTAGTTGGTTGTCCTTGCATTAGTAACTGATCTTGTGGTAACATTTGCAGCTGACCTCCAGGAGGTAATTGCCCTCTTATTTGGGGATGCATCTGTACTCCAGTCGGATTGTTTTGAACTTAAACAAAGATATAAGTTACGCGCATATTAACATAATGCATACATGGGTAATAAAAGTGTAAATTATTTGAAATCGTTCAATCTGATGGATTGGTAATGAAGTGGAAATGATAAATACCTTGATGGTTATTGAAAGGTCGTACATGGCTGAAACCGACACTTTGCTGTTGAGTCATCAATATATGTTTCCATTCGGCACTGCTTCTGTTCCCTATCGGCAGGCCATCCGGTCCGACACTCACATTCGGAGGCCTTTGCCGCGAAGGATGAGCATATCCGCAAGGAGGCCCTCTCGGCATACCATTTCCGCTCATAAATACGGTTCCTCCTCCAGAGTGTTGCGGTCTCATCATTGGACCTGCAAACGAAAACCCAGTTGTATACGGAACAATCAAGTCAAATTCGAAAAATCAACAGTCCTCAATCGACTTACCTGACGGCGGCATCGGCTGTTGCCCGGGACCTGCTCTTCTCAAGGCAGTGGCTGCGAATCTTTGGGGAGGCAAGGAATGAATCATTTGGTTCGGAGAAGATTTGTACTCTGGCGGCGGGGGCCTAATTCCCATCTGTTGCTGCTGCGCTCTCAAGACGCACTGCGATTGCTGCTGCATGAGTTTGTGTTGCTGCTCGGGTCGTGGCACCGCCCCCGGACCGCGTCCTCTAAGACTCTGCTGAGTGAAGTTAATAGTTTGCGATTGAGATACGGTGTAAGTGTCCGACTGTTGGTTGAAAAACATGCCTTGCTGCTGCTGGGCTGCTACCGATACATTTGACTTTAAATCGCCTGAAAGCTGCAGATGTTGACCCGCCGAAACCTGGAAATACATATTAACTATATGGATTTAAGAAAAATCGCGCCTGACCTAATCAAAATTCTCATTCGCCCAAAATTTACAGCAAAAGCGACTTTGGCAAATTATTAGATGACAAATTTCAAATGAACAATTACATAACTAAAAACATAAAATAATATAAATTTTTTTTCCGTTGCTTGTGTAAAATGTTTAATTTTTTGCAGATTTATTTCGCTAATGCCTTCAACTGTGCAATATTAGTAAATAATATTAATGGTATGATTGAATTTGGATAACAAATATATGAGGAGATCCCGGTTCTGGTATTGATTTTAAACCAAAAGCAATTTAGGAAATTTTCTGATCTAGATGTTTACTAGGGAGAAAGAGGAAAATTTTGTTCCTTCCATTCGTCTGAGTTGAAAATTTCATCGACTCTAAATTCTGTCTCACAGGCTAACAACCACAAATAACTTATATTTTAAATACTTTTAATGTATTGATTTATCAGGGGTTAATAAAATTGTTGAAACCCTAAAAAAGGAAACGACGATTGAAACATTATAAAAACTCAAACATTTTATTTAAAAAAAAATTTATAAAAGAAGGTATGCAAGAAATGAATGTAAGTCACACAAGGGATCCGAATCAATATCAACATCGGTGACTGCGGGCAAGAATGTTAAAAATACCTGTAGTTATTCTTTGTTTTTATCCTTTTGTTGTTCTTTTTTTTTTTTTGTTTTTAATAATAATTTAAGATTGATAAACGCCTCAATCGTTTTAAACAAATCTGGTGACATAAAGGAAAGATTTTTCTTATTGTAACACAATGGTTAAAAACAACATTTAAAAAAACATCGGAAGGCGAAACGTTTTCATTAATTGCCTTTTCAGAGTAAAACAACGGAAACTTTCATCTTGTCCGGGAAAAATGAAAAAACTTTTTTTTTAAATTTTATTTATGACGTTAAGCACTCAATGCTTAAACATTATGAGTGGAATCCGGTCATTTCTGCATTCGCCGCGGCAAACGGAATGGAAATGCCGCGTTGCGATCGAAGCTAATAAGTGTTATTGAACAGTACTGCGACTTAATATGTTATTCCGAAAAAGGATCGACCATAAAAATTATTCCAGATTTACGCGAAAGCGGCAATTTTTGCCAGTTCAGCAAAGACACGCGCAACCGCACGAAATGGAATTCTGCATAAATAATGAAGATAGGCCAAATTATTTTTCACCAGCAGCAAAATTAAACCTGAAAAATCTGGGATGCTTCAAGAGGCAAGAAATTATTGAATCAGTCACTTCTGGAGTAGATCGTAGAGTTGTGTGTATTGATTGTTTGTCGGGTCACGGATCTCTTCTACCCTCCGGTAGCACCCCTTCATCCCTATTTTCCTCATCTAAATCTCTTCTAACAGCATCGGACTGAGCCCCCAGAAAACTGTCATTTCCGAAAAACCGTAGTTTCCAAACTTCTGCATTTTAGCAAATGAGTCAATTTTTTTAAAATGAGCAGAACGTGGAATTTTTGAGTCTTGACTATTTTTTGAAAGAAAATATATATATATAAGTTCGCTGTATACATATATATATATATATATATTTCCTTTTTCGCCATATATATATTTTTTTCCCGCTATATATATATATATACACAGCGGTAAATACTGTCAAAGATTCTAATTTAAAAAAATCAGTATTAGGAAATTGATCTAGGCTAATGAAAAATATGTATAATTTATTATGTAACCTAAAGCCAAATCTTCCTCAGTGTAATCTAGAACAATGAGGAAATTCAGGACAAATGTTGGTAAATCAAAAGTAGAGGTTAAGACTTTTCGAAATAATTAGCCTGCAGCAACTGACCATTTGAAGAAAGGTATAGAATTTTTTAGAAAAATTAAATAAAATGAAATACATTCAACACGTATAAATCGTTCGAAATATTTCTCACATATATGGCCCAAGAATTAACCACTTGTTTAATGCAAGCCAAATCAATTTTTTTTTCTTTCAGGGGAAGAGATTCAGGTACAATAAGCAGTTTTTCTTCCTTCTTCGTTCTGTTTCGGTAAATCTGGCTTGAACAGAAAGAAGAAAAATTTTTCGATTTTTCACGATTTAAAATCTATTCATGATCTCTTCGATTCTAATTATTCTCCCAGAGGTTAATTTTAGTTAATTGCGTCATCGCATCACATAAAATTCATTGAATTATCGACGGCCTAAAATACACAATGCTAAAGATCAATGTGAAATCATTCCCATTTTTAATAACTTTTAAGTACAAACGATTTCATCGACAGAAACTTGAAAAACCAAAAAATACTTTTCAGTATGTGGCATTATTAACAATTGGCACGTCAAATACATATAATCTTCAATTTACCTATCTTATACATTAAATTTCGGGAAAGCAGCATGAGAACTTGATTATCAAGGATAAATTGCAATAAGAGCAACCGGAGTCCTGTTTTACATATATATATATATATAAATATATATATATATATAATATATAGAATATGTATATAATAAATATAAAAA
>JAOWBB010014446.1:0-52443 GCA_028565995.1 Ricinus marginatus
TTTTTTCTTTAAAATTTTTCCCTTTTGTTATAAAATATTTTTTAACCTTCAGATTTGCTTCATAAACGTCATTATAGAAAATTTCGTTAAAAGGCTCCAAAGCGACTGAAATTGTATCAAAAGGAAAAAACTAAAAGCGTGATAATTTCTACTTTCAAAAACGGTTCGCGGAGAATCTCAAATTGAAGCCCAACAGAAAATCTTGTATGAAAGCATTTATGCATCCTTTGCAAAGTCTTCCACACGATTTCCATTATTCGGGTTTGAGCTCCACAGTTGGAAAACTGTAAAATCCCTGTACACCTTAATGACGCCTCGAAGCAAATGGCTGCCCCTTTCCCCTTGTTCCCACGGAATAAATATTGCCCCACGATTTCGTCTCCAGTAATAATAGGGAAAGATTGATATTCTTCCAGAGCCTTTGTATAAACAAATGGGAGAAGGCAAGGGGCTAGTTCCGCTTAACTGAGTAAACTTTGCAAGGATTCGCTAAACAAATACATGGATTTAAGTGAAATTATTCACGAAATTTACTCATCGAAATTACAAATTAAGATTAAAAATTGCAGAAAATATTAATTTCAAAACTTTTCCTCCAATCCTCTTAAAAATTTGGCAAAAGTTTTTTTAATGCTTTCATTTCAATGCTTTGATGTTTAATTCTTTATACCAAGCATTTTATTTCATTTTCCAAACATTTTTTTTAAATTAGTCCGCTTCCTTCAAAAGATGAACAAAATCGAGCATTCTGGAAATCAAAATCGGGAAATGGAATGAAAAGTATAAATTTAAAAATTGTACAATATTAAAAAACGTTTTTAAGTAATTCATCAATTTATTAAAAAATTAAAGAAATAATCACGGTATCTCCATTTCAAAAAGAAGGTCAGTAATGCCCAAATCCGAAAATGTAACTTCAAAAGATACAAATCCCGTTTCAGATTGTTGTTCAATTATAAGTTAAAAAAATATTATTGCGCACAACTAAGGAATTGAAAATGTTAAATAAAGAATCGAAAATTATACCATGAAAATCAGAATTCACATCGCTTTCTTTCAGTAGAATTTTTCGACTGAAAACGGTTCAGTAATATGCTACATTCGAAAAGTTTTTCGAATTCATATACATAGGGTAATAAATATTGAAATTTAATAGAAAATCACATTAATTTTCAGCCTTCAATAATAGATTTATTTTCGTACTATAGATCAATTGTTTAAAGTGCCTTCCTGTTCTTTGCGTTTGCGATAATCTCTTGTAAAAGAATAATATTAATCTTATATTGTATTTTGGTAATCATACAAGACATATTTTAAAAAAAAGACAGCAAAAAAATTACGTAAATATTTAAGTTTTCCACTGGCATTGTATAAGAGGAAAAATTAGAATGATGCTGCATTTCCCTCTTTGGTAGCTTTTTGTTTGTACACAATGTCAAGTATAAAAACCAAAGTGCGTTTATAAAGGTATAGGTTAATTTATAAGAACATATTATTAGTACTCTTCGTAATTATAGTATTCATTCGTTGTCGGGAACAGAAATATTGAATATTTTTACATAATTTAGATAAATTACAGGCCAGAAAGGGTTTGTTTAACATCATTCCATCATTTTTTTCAAAGTTGCCACGCATAAGACAACTAAGTCCAAAGAGGATCTTCATGGTCTTAGCTGTCTTTTCGCAAAGAATCGATAAGAAAAGGAGGCTTTATAACTGTAAAGGCTTAAGTAAAAATCCCTTGAGAAAAAAAAAATTTTTTCGAAAAAAATCCCAGGAAAAATATGCGGATAAAGAAGAGGCGTTCTTTATTCCTTTATTATATAACATGCAAAAGATCGCGAGTTTTAAGTACATAGCCCGTATAAAAAGTGACTAAGCTTTGTTTTATAACAATAGACCGCAGCATTCGCACTATTTCACTTATTAGAATATCTTTTTTACATTTATGAGATTCTCAAAACCCAAACATCTCCTAAGTTCCCGACACAAGTTGTTATTACATCCAACAATGCTTTTTGTGTAACTTATGAAAATATTTTTTTAAAAAATTTTTTTCCAAATGATTTAACCGTATTATAAAAATTGCTTCATCCTCAAGACAATGAATTATATATATATATATAAATAATTTCAAATATTTACCTGTTATTTTGTTCATTGTCTCTCAGATGCGATGAAATATAACAAAAATATTTCGATGTACAAAAAAGTGACTTTTTCACCGACGTAATGCAAAATCCAAAAAACTGGAAAACTTATATCAATCAATGATTTGATCTTGCATAATCAACTCTTTTAAGTTGTGCTCTTGTCTTGTCCCAAAAGGATTCTACATCTTTGTATATTTCTAAATATTTGAGAATGTAATACAACAACGAATATAAATGTCTATTCTACTTGAAATTCCACTTGAAAAATGTCAGTTTAAACATTGCTTTTTTGGAAAATTTCCCTTTAACTCCAAATATAATCCACAAAGTTTTGTTAAATAATTCAATTTATGCTTGTTTTTTTACTTTATTTTTGATATAAATGAGGATTTTCTAATTTAAAGAATGTACAAGAAAGATCGTCAAATAACTTGTTTTGCTCCGCAAACATTAATTACTTTGCAAATGAAATAAGAAAAAAATATACGCAAGCTTTTTCAATTTTTGATGTTAATAAATCGAAATTCTTGGACCACGTGCCTTGTTTCCAGTCAATATTTATTTATCAGTATGTGTAAGAAAAAATTTAAATTTCCATGCAAAGTCGCGCTATATTGTAGAGCCCGTTTTTCCATTTTTAGAACTGATGGATTGCAGTTACCTAATGTGATAATGTAATTTCAGGGCATCGCATTTAATCGAATTCAAAAAAAAGAAGCATGCGATAATTGGAAAAAGATCAGAAAACATATTCTTATTTTACAAAAATAGCAATATCTCAGTAACTCAGTAAGAAAACTTAAGAACGAGTTCTTATTTTACAAGTATATACGATGTGTTACAAACATCAGTTATTTAGAATGTTGATGTGGATTCTAATATTAAAGTTATTCATATGAATCTGCTTTATGAATAAGAAGAAAATAAATTTATTAATTAACTTACATTAATAAAATTACTTATAATATCGTCAAATAAAAAAAGAAAATTAAAAGTTTGGATTAAAAATTAAAGTTTGGATTGTGTCACCGCTGTCGTTTGATTAAGTAACATGTATTTTCGCTTGCTATATATATTTCATATTATATTTACTTTTGTACATAAATATAGATAAATAATAGCACATATATATCTTCATGTGTATATAAAAAGAAAAATCTGTGAAACTGCGGAAACGAGTATTTGGAGCTTTACAAAGAAAACAATTTTAATAGCATAGCCTTAGATCAACAAACAAAGGAATTTTTAGTCTTTGGCAGTTTTTTCTTCGCACAAACGAGTACCACATAAGAAATGTTTGTTTTAAACGACAAAAAGGAAAATAGGAAATCTTTTTATTCTAGCTGCAAAAATATTTTTCGCTTTGTTTTTCTGACAGCCCCAATTCGGTCTTCCTCATCGAAGTTTCCCAGGGCAACGTTATCAAAAACGACAGAAAGCTTCGACAATCTCCCAAACGCTCGCCGGGCTGTTAAAACAGATCGCTGGCAAAGGATTAAATTAGCATAAAATTATCGATTTTACTCTGTCCCGTTTTGTTTACAGGGGAATGATATAACCCGAGGAAATAAAACGAACTGTTTGTCGGAGACGGAGCTGGAATCGTCAAGAGTTTCAATGAATCTGACACTGGAAGATGACAGAGGGAACTCGAGCTGCCTGCCACCGCCGATGGACCCGGCCCTCAGCATCTTCATTTCCATTATTCATGTCGCCATCTGCGTAGTCGGACTCCTCGGCAATACTCTCGTCATCTATGTCGTTCTGCGGTTCTCGAAAATGCAAACCGTCACAAACATATACATAGTGAATTTGGCGATAGCCGACGAATGCTTTCTCATCGGAGTACCCTTCCTTGTGACGACCTCGATACTCAAATCGTGGACGTTCGGGGGATACATGTGCAGGATATATATGACCACGATAGGGATTAATCAGTTCACCAGTAGCACGTTCATAACCATAATGAGTGCCGATCGTTACATCGCTATATGTCATCCTATATCATCTCCCAAATTGCGTACGCCATTTATTAGTAAAATGGTCGCGGCCGCAGCCTGGACCATCAGTGCGATCATGATACTTCCAATTATTCTTTATTCAGATGCAGTGAAAGATCCAAGTGAACCCAACCATTACACCTGTAACATAATTTGGCCGACTAGCAATTCCACTGATTCTCCGGTTATGAAGCCTCTTAACACCTTTACCATCTACTCGTTTATATTAACTTTTGCCATACCGCTAACTCTCACTTTTATATGCTATGTTCTAGTTATAAGGAAGCTTCAAACTGTCGGCCCCAAAAACAAAAGCAAAGAAAAGAAAAGATCCCACAGAAAAGTCACGAAATTGATACTGACCGTAATCACGGTCTACGTCTTCTGCTGGTTGCCCTACTGGATAACGCAACTCGTTCTTATATTTCAAACACCCGAAATCGAAGATTACAGAACCTGTCCAAAACAGGAACAAGGAGTGTCTCTTTTCCTCATGTGTCACATGATCGCCAACCTCCTGAGCAACGCAAATTCCGCAATGAATCCAGTACTGTATGCCTTCTTATCCGATAATTTTAAAAAATCCTTCGTCAAAGCGTGCATATGCGCAGCGAACAAAGACGTGAATGCAGCCCTTCAAATCGAAAACAGCGTTTTCCCAAAGAAGCTTGGACGGTCTGAGTCAGAAAGGCAGAAAGATTACTACCAAACAAACACGACGGTCTGCACCCTGAACGACGACAAGAACAACGAAGATTCTCATCTCGTGTGCAGGAATGAGGCATCCCCCGTCGTTGTGGCTTCCAGATCCAACACCAGCGAATTGCAGTTCGAAAAGGAAGTCACAATCAGGGAGGAACTTCTGAAGAATGGGCTGCAGCCGTCACCCGTCTGAATGATCTTATCGGGCGGAAATCCCTGAAAAATCATAATTGCACCCACACCGCAGCAGCAGCAGCAGCAGCATCACATTTCATTTTCTCTAAATCCAAACCAATGAAAACCTAAGATTAAAATTAATAATTTTTTCTCTGCATCAAAAATTTTCTTCAAAATCTATCCGAAGCACAGTGTCGCCACGCCCCCTTCCCCTCTCCCCTCCCTCCCCCGCTCCGTTGATCACCTAGAACTATATCTGTGCAGAAAAACGATTCTCTAACTTTGTGAACAGCCTAAAAATCTGAATGTTGCTATTAATTAATAAAGAACAATTACATGTTCTATTCATGTATTCATGTTAATACAATAATAATTAGTTACTTTGTAAAAGTTCTAGATTTATTTTGTTCAGGATATAAAACGTGGTAATCTGCATAATATCATGTTAAGATATATTAATATAAAAATCATTTATCTAATTCATTAGTACCTTTTTTTCACAAATTTCAAATTTAATACATTCGATATTGTAATAACGGAATTAATTTGATTCGAAAAATTTTAAATTATTAAATAGAGGTTTAAACTATTCAAATTTAAAAAACTTTTTCTGTTTTAAAAAAAAAAAAGAGAAGAAACTGTTAGATGTTAAATATAATTTTAAAAAATGTTATTTTATTTGAAATTACTCTGCGGCATAAATGTTAAAAAAAAAAAATCTGTATTAGATTAATGTTGTCTGCCTTGCAACTCGCCGGCCAAACAATTTTCAGTTACCGGCTGTGTTTATATAAAAGAGCGTGCTAGCTGGCAGCATAAAGTGTTAGATTTGCACCTTTTGATATCTAAAAAAAGAAAAGAAAAATCCAGCAAACGGAATTGCAAAATATAATGAAGCGGTATCAAAAAAAAAAAAAAAAGAAAAAAAAAAAAAAAAAAGGGAAATTTTGCTAAATTCTTTAAGTGGAAAAGGATTTGTTCAGAATCCTTTAAACTACCTTTTCATATTTAATGCGAATTTTCCTTTTAAATAAACTTTCAAACACAGATTTTACCGCTTTCACGGGACTCATTAATCCTGCAATGAGAATTATTAGAAACAAGTTGGATTTTTTTTTTTTTTAGATATTATCAAAAATTATTCAAAATAATTTTTTTTCTTTTTAAAAAGTGCAAAATAATAAAATGGACAATGGATATCCAATTTTCCGTGTCCAGTTAACTGTGCACATAGTAGAAGAAATAAACTATGTCGAAACCATATTAGCCACATCTTCCTAATGTAGATAAAGATCAAGACCGACGCTAAAAAAGCGTTTTTTATTTTAAAAAAATTTCTAGTATTAAAAAAAAAATAAAATATAATTAGATTATTCGGAGTGCTTTTGTATAGAATGTATAATGGACGATTGAAAAGTGACAGAAGATCAATATGCCGAAAAAATTGAATTCATAATGGTCGAAGCATATAAATCGTTTTTACGTAAGTAGCACTGATAACATGAGAATTCTATTTTAGAGTGTAAACCAAAAAAGATTGTTGATTTATATTTACGAATAATTGCGCGTAAGCATTTTAAGTAAAAAAAAAAAAATCCCATTAACGTATAACCATGCACTAGGAAAAACGAATGTTTTCAAACATTCACGAATACAAGCATTAACTGATTTTCGGATAAAATGCTTAGGTATCGGTTTTTAAAGATATTTAAGTTTCCGTGATTTATCGATATTTCTTTCATTAAATAACATTGTATTGGTACCGATATCGAATTAAGTTCTAATGCTTTTCTAAAGGAATTATATCTGAAAAATTCTCAACTTCTTTACATCCTAAGTAAATGTTTCTCCGTCTTTGTGCACGTTAACAAAGTTAGGTTAAGCATATCGATTTTATTTATCTTGAATGTCGCCGAAAATATATATATATATATGCAAGTTTTTTTGTAATTAATAAAACATGATTAATACATAGCTTCAATCCGTGATTTTATCGAATCCTTCTGATCTTGTGAAAATTTGCTGTGAGAAAAATATATTTTTCCAAATTGGGTTGGGCCTACTGCTTGAAAGCGCAGTTTCACCCTGTGATGTTCTTGCGGCAAAACCGCCACAGACTTAAGTGACGTTTCATCGATTGAATGACACGCTTTTGGTGGAACGGTGCGGGTTCAGAAAGAGGATCATCCTCAATTTTGATGCGCCAAATATCAAAATGTTTCTGAACACGTCGATTGGAAGAAGAGAGTCGCAACTGTTAAATTTATTAAGGGTAAACCGATTCCTGTTTTTCCTTTTTTTACGAAATTGAAATTCTCTTTTAATTCGTCCGGCGTGAATAATAAATTTTATGCCGGTAAAGCCTTCGGCAATAATAATGCAAATCCGGATGGTGAACTTGGAAACGCGGTTTTAGAGCTTTATTAGGCAAAATCCAGTTGTAAAATATCACATCATAAGTTTCCCGCAATGTTGCAAATAATAATGACACATATCTTTCTTATATTACACGCAAAGAAATTCATTAAGAACTATGTTAATTACGCATTCAAAAAACATTTTCGGAATATTCTTTGTTCAATTCGTTAATTAAAACAAGATTATACATAAAATGTTTACCTGAAATGCATATTTGCGGATTCATATGTTGGAAGATGTAGGCGCACAAAAAAAAATATCGTCGATCATATTAAAAATCAATAAATTAATTAATAAATACAAAAAGTGGATTATTATAAATCATTACAGACACCATTGAAAAAACTATTTTCTCCGCTCATAAATCAAAAAAATTTATTCTACATAAATTATTCAGGCTTGCATGAATTCAGTGTTGATTGTGGGAGGAAAAAAAAATGTGGGCGCTTCGACACGTAGAGAAAACTAACGAAGTGCGGATTTTGGAATGAATGGGAAAAAATCATTCGTACAAAGCTGAATAATTGAGGATTTCAAAATCGATTGCGGAAGGCAAAACAAAGCGAAACGGAGACCGATAAGATCCAAGATGAATTCGATAAATTTGCACAGAAATGCGGTCCCGGCAGATTCACATGCAAGGAAAGGATGCTCGGGCATCGTAATCGGTTTTTTCTCTGGAGGCGAAAGCCCCGAAATTGTCGGAGAAAGCCTGGATCATACTGGAAATCTGTCCAGGGGGAAGGCTGTTGATTGCGACGTATAACGCATGCAAAGCATGATGCACTGTGATGGTCTTTGACTTTTAAATGTTCACGTTTTCTTCTTTTTTTTAAATTGTCGTGAACTTTTAAATTTAAAATTTCACCGAAACTGTCTTCGTCATCTGTCATAATACTCTGAACATCGAGTTGTTTTATACAGATTACAAAAATATAAAAGAAAGTCATGTGAAAAAATCATAAATTTCATCTTTCCCATTAATAAATATTCATTCATCGGATAGTGAAGTTAATTTTAACTTTCCTCAAGCTGTCCATATATATACTTCTTTATTATTTATAAAGGCGTAACCAAATGGAAATTCAGTCGTTTATAATGGAGAAAAGCGATAGAAAGGTAAAACAAAGAATGAATGACCTAAATAAATGATTCTCGGGTCAGCGATTCATCTATTAAAAGGAATGCATTGCAAACCACCCAATAGCAAACATTGCATTATGACTCGATTATTTTCATTCATTGCAAATCAACACGCAGAAATGTAGTATAGCAAATTAAATAACATCTATTTTTGAAAGAAAACTTTCTGTCGCATGAGACATTTTTTTAAAAAATGACAGTAAATTTGATTTTTTAATTAAGTCATTTTGATGGTTCATCAAAATCAAATTCTAAATAAAAACCCTAGAGATGAATCATCAAATATTACGATTTCACGATCAGACATATTCATCTTAACATCTCGGGTGTTCAGTTTTTAAAAGACAAATCATAACTAAAAGCAAACCGGGGTCGGTATTAAATACATTGAACAACTTTTTCATGATCAAAGTTCTACAACAGAATTTTACATCAGCAAGAATCCTTCTTCCAATGCAAAAAAAATGTTTTATCGTTTTACTAAGGAAAATAGCAATTACGGTATACTTGAGTTTTGCCTAACAAGAAATGAACAAAAGTGATTTAGTGAAATATGCAATATTAAAGATTACTTGCAAAGCTTCTCATAAAGGTTAAGAAATGTATAATTAAAAAAAGTTAAAAAAATTTATTTATAAAAATATGTAAATACATTTAATTTAATCACAATTTTCAATAAAAAAAATTTTTTAAAATAATTTTAACTTTATTATTGCTCCATATCATGAGTATTTTCTTTCTAATTTACTTCATCACACTGTTTTAAAAGATCAAAAATAATTGCTTTGGAACGTGTAAAAAAATAAATTTTGTACATTTAGATCAAAACGCAAGGCGGAATTTTACACACTGGAAGTGCTCTTTGCTAAATAATTTGCCACAGTCCAATTCTACAACTAAAATGGTCTTTCAAGTGATTTTAAAAAATTAAATTCGAAATCACCTTTAACTCAATCTAGAATGAGGAAACGTTGTACAAGAATGGGTAAAAATAAACAAACATTATAAATTAATATAATGAACATGCGTACCAGCAAAATAAGATTCAAGTATATGATACGAATGAAAATTAATAATACCAAAATTATATAGCTAAACATCTATTGTTGACTAGTGCAATTTCTAGTAAAGTTTAAAAAATTAATATTTTTAAGTAATAATAAATTAATTTTGAAATTTTAGTTTCAATAGAAAAATAGGTTTTTTGTCGCTTGGTTACATAAATTAGATGAGAAGCGTAACTTTTAAATTACATAATAAATCATATCATAATTTATTTTCAAATAATAAGATTTTCTATCACAATTTCTTTACATAAAAAATTAACAGAATTTGGTCAATATAAATTAAGAATTATTATCGACTACTGTATCTAATTGCTGCACTTATCAACTAAATAAAATATAATCTTTTCCTTCAGTTAGATTAAGAAAGTTTAAATTCCGTTCAAATTCACCATTTGTCAGATCCAATTTCACACATATAACAAACGGTGCTTTTGCTTTTGTAAAATGGACAATTGGAATCTTAACTTTCGCATTTCCAATTAGTTTGCAATATGGCTCGTAATATCTACCGGTTTTCTTAACATCGACATCGCAAAACTGTGCAACTTTCTTTCTATTCTCTGGTTTCAGGGAGCGATAAAATTTTCTGCCTTGTTTACCGGCATTCCAAATTGTAAATGAAGTCCAATGTGCGAGAATGAGCTTTTCTAAACGAGAAAGCCTAATTTCCCAAATTGTACATCTGCAAGCAGAAAATTGATCAGATTTACATAAATTTAATTACACCAAAACCTTACATTGATGACATAAAGCATGTGATATATTAAACTGTTCTTGTAATACAGTGATAATTTAGAAAAGATCATTTTTACATTCAATCGACTTTCAATATTATTTTCAGACCTAAATCAATTATTAAATGTAGAATTTAATGAATAATTACAATTGAGTTTAAAGTTCCAATAATTTAAAATTTAAGAAGATTATTGTACATAATGTAAACTTACTCTGAAATGGAGAAAGTTGTACACTGAGGATGATATCTATATATGACTAAAATTTCATCTACTCTTAAAACCAAACCATCAGTATCCAAATGACTATAAAAGAACAAAAGATCTTCAGGGGTACCTTTACCTTGTTCAGAAAAACCTCCAATTCTGAAATTTCAATGAATTAAAAAATTTCATTTTTTTAAAATAAATAATAATATAAAAAGGAAATGTTTTACATCTCAGCCTTTTTGCACTAATTGAAGTTCAAATTAATAGTTACAAACATTTATTTTAACCTAAGTCAATTTTATTTATTGACTTTCCTGTACTCTTAAAAAAATTAAATACAATGTTTCTAATGAATACTATTAAAACAAAAGAATAATGTCACAATATGCATAATCTAACCTGAAGATTGGTAAAAATTTTGGAATATCATAGTATAAGTTAATGTGCAATGTTCATAATATTCATTTAAAATTAATTTATTTTATTATTTCTTATTTTGTACAAATTTCATTAAAACTGAAATTTGTTATTTTTTGATTTTTAATTTCAAATTCAAATTTTATGAATTTACATTAAATTAGATAATTAAATATAAATCAACCTTACCTTTTGAAAACAGCATGATGTAAAAACCATGTGGGCATCAATACTGTTGGTCCATGTGAAGTATAAATTTGAGTCATTAGCAAATTTTGAGGAAGGTTGTTTGCCCAGGATATGAACCTTTGAGTTGAATTTTCTGGCAATCTTTTTACCCTAGACCCAACAATCTATAAAATCAATCTCAGTTCTATAGATTGAAAGAAGGTAATTTTGACTTTATTATTAAATTTTAAAATACTAAGCTGTAAAATAAATAAAACAAATTTTAAACTTGAATTACAGAAAATGAATTTAAATGAAAGGAAACTAATTTCAACTAATCTATAATTTTTTTAAGTGACTAAATAAAATTATAATTAAACTTTAAATACAAATAAATTGCAAGATAATAAACATAAAGGCTTTGCAAAATCAAATATAATTAAAAAATATTTTTTATAATTAAGTACAGTCATAAAATGCATTTTAATTATTTTCAAAAATCTTACTGCATTCGGATATTTTCTAGCTAGTGCCAGTTGCTTCCTTATTCTTGAAGGCAACATTATGTCATCAATATCTTGAAAGCATAAATAAATTCCACTACTTTGTTCCACAGCTTTATTCTTCGCATAACCAACTAAAATATAATATCTTGTTGTTCATATTTCAACACTTAAAAAGCCTTTAAACAAATTTTTCTTTATTTTTAAAAATTTAAAAATAATTTAAATTAATTTCCAAATAATCCAAATTTAAGATTTTAAAATCTACTTATAATTAAAGTTCCAATTGTACCTCCTTTTGAATTGGTTGAATCCCCAGAAGATATAATAATATTGATTTTATTATGTGTCGTCAGTTTTTTTTCCCATTTTTTAAGAAGTGATAATGTATTATCTGTGCTGCAGTCATTATAGATAGAAATTTCCAATTTTTCTTCTTCCAAAATGTCTTGATTTAAAATTGATTCGAAGCAGCTGTCCACCCATTTCTCACCATTATGAATAGGAATTATAATGGACTGAAAGTTATCGTAAATAAAAAACTGAATTTTATTTTATTTAGTGCTTTCAAAATGTATTAACTCTACCCAATCTGCAAAATTAGCTACTACCCGTAAAATAAATATACTTACCACAATTGGAACATCTGAATTTGCCATATCTCATTTTTTTTTTGCGATATTTCAAACGTAGCTGTCAAAAGCAGATTTCTATGATAATTAGTCACTTAAAAAAATGACTAAATCAAAAGTTCTTCTCATGTCTATAAGTTTAAAAATAAATTTATCTCTGAAAAAATGTAATTTGATGAAATACTGTGATAGTCATTGTAATTTTTTAAATTTAGGTAAAAATAAAAACTGTCACATCCATATGTGCTTACCCATCATGGAGGTAATCAAAATTGGAACGACCTTTTTGAATCATAATTCATTATTTTCATGTGAGAAATATTAGTATTTTTAAAAATATTTCGATAGCTTTCAAATGATGCTTTATTTTAGATTTTTTTATAAGTATTAAAATTAGACGTAACAATTGCAAATCGAAGAAAATGACTTGCAATGAAATAAAAGTATAAAAGCATATTGTCAAAAGTTAATGAATATATTTTGACTTTGAAAAAATTAATTGTTAATTTTACGTTTCATTTTGCTCCTTACAAATAAAAATTGTTTTGTGTAACTAGATTAGAAAAGGTGAATTATTAGAATTTAATTTTCATTTTTTTTAAAAAATAATTCTATTATTTCTCACACTATATCCCTGACATAACATTCCAAATCTCTTAATATCCTTGGTCAACATACAGCTTCTTAACGGTTTTAATTAATGTATATTAAGATTTTTAGTTTTTTCTCTATTGTAGTATAAACTGAGTTCATGATATTTACTATGAGTATGAATCTTGATATTACTTTTATTGATTAAGGAATTTAAAATGCAGTTTTTTATGAAGATTTTGAGAATATTTTATGCATATAAATTAAAAAAATAAATATATGGCGCGAAAATTTAACGTTTCTTCCATGTTTTTTACCGTTTCGTAATTTGTATTTTATTGTGTTATATTTTTGTAAACGATTTATTTATAATAAAGATGAAGTATCCCGCTTTGTCCGGTCTTTACACATTAGAAAAAACAATAGGTTGTGGTGGCTTTGCCAAAGTAAAACTGGCAACTCATATTTTGTCCGGTGAAAAAGTTGCCATTAAAATAATGCAGAAGCAAACTTTAATGGAAGATTTACCAAGGGTAAAGCACGAAATTAGAGCTTTAAAATCACTTTTACATCCAAATATATGCAAATTGTATCAAGTGATAGAAACAGCTACTCATTATTTTCTTGTAATGGAATATTGTTCTGGAGGTGAATTGTTTGACCACATTGTTGAGAGAGAAAGACTCAATGAAGATGAAGCAAGATACTTTTTTAGGCAAGTGGTCTCAGCTGTATCATATATGCATGATGAAGGTTTTGCCCATAGAGATTTGAAACCAGAAAATATATTGCTTGATGGAAAGCAAAATTTAAAACTAATTGATTTTGGTCTGTCTGCAAAACCAGAAAAAGGCAAGTTTTATGTTATAAGTATCTTTGATTTTATATCTTTTGACATCACCATATTTTTTATAATGTGCACATTATTTAAATGTCTTTTTGACCAAAAATTATAGAACATGGAAATAAATATTTCTTTGAAGAGAACTTTTAATTAAAAATTCTTTATTTTATATACATTAGGATGAGAGGTGTGAATAATAATTTAAGTTTTATTTTACTAATCAAAGGTCTTAAAGCTCATTTATATACATCTTGTGGCTCACCAAATTATGCTGCTCCAGAATTAATAAAAGGAGAAGAATATCTGGGATGTGAAATTGATATCTGGAGTTTAGGAGTTCTTCTTTATGCATTACTGTGTGGTTCATTACCTTTTGATGATAATAGTATTCAAAAATTATATGAAAAAATATTAAGTGGTCAGTATGAAGTCAAGCATTGGTTGTCAGCTGAAAGCAAAAGTTTACTACAATCACTTCTACAAGTTAATGCAAGAAAGAGAATAAATACTGAAGAACTTAGAGTCCATCCTTGGTTAAGAAAAGGTGCTTTTTTAAATTTGAAATTTTCATTCTTTTTTTATTAAATACCTTATTCATTCCAGCTAATAAAAACATGATTCTGGTAATTTATTATTAAAACAGTTACTCTATATTTTAAACTCTACATTATAGGATGTGAAAATGTTAAGGATAAAAAAATAAATAATTCCCTTATAAAGGATGGACAATGCTTAAGCTC
This sequence comes from Ricinus marginatus, assembly GCA_028565995.1. Lineage (NCBI taxonomy): Eukaryota > Metazoa > Arthropoda > Insecta > Psocodea > Ricinidae > Ricinus > Ricinus marginatus. The sequence continues at coordinate 14,500 of JAOWBB010014446.1, forward strand.
TCTAGCAAATTACTTAAATAGATCCCCTAATGATTTATGGAAAGAGCTTTTACAAAGAAATTATGATTATAACATGGCTACTTATTTGTTACTTCTGCATAAAAAAGAAAATAATGGCAGTGTTGCTTTAATGCCAAGCTTATCACTAAAAGAAGTAAGTTGTCTTCATATTTATTTATATATGTAAGAAAACAATTATTAAAAAAAATTTTTTTTAAATTATTACATGTATAATTTTTCAACTAAAGTAAACTTATTCTTTAATGGATCTCTTTGTATTTTTTCTGAAAATCGTTATATAGTTTGTGTTGCATGCAATTTTCTAGTATTTCATTAAACAGAAAAATCAATTTAAAAAATAAATGTTTTAGTTCAGTAAATTATTTTTATTACCAATAAGGTTTTTTAATAGTATATTTATTATTATAAAATTCTTTATATTTCAGATTACATCACTGAATAAAGAAAAACAGAGAAATTCACATGTAATCGCTCGATCTCCAACAACTATTAGAAGGACGCGTGCAACTGCGCAAAAAAATGAAACAGGTTCTCTGAACATTAAAAGATCCGACGAAAATACAATTTCTGGTAGAAGAATATGCAAAAGAATTAGAAGCCCGGTACCTTCAGAAAAAACTGGATCAGAGGCGAAAAGAATGAAAAGGGACAAAACTCCCATTCCTTCAAAGCAAACCCGCCTTAAAAACGCAACTCCAACGCGGTCTACAAAAAAAATTCTGGAAGGAATCGAAAAGAGTTTTAATAAAGCACGAAACGCATTGACTCCAAGACGTGCTCAATTGGATGACAAGCAACCCGTTATATTATGGGGTAAAGATTTGTGTAACGTTTCCAGCACCTCTAGTACATCACCGCAAGAAGTTCTCTTACAGCTTCAAGAGGCTTTAAGTTCCAGAGGAATTGCTTGTACTCGAAAAGGGTTCGTTTAAAATTCTATATATGTTTTGCCTTCGATATCGATATGTTTTTCGGTATTGAGATGAATTGTTCTTGTTTCAGATTTACGTTAAGAGGAAAGTTAAAGCAAAATCACAAAAACAAAGGAAAGGAGGAACAACACAAATTATCTTTCGAATTGGAAGTTTGTTGGTTGCCTTCACCCTCTGCAACTCAAACACGAAATTCATGTTTTAAGGATACGGAACCTCCAGAAGGAGCCGTTATAGGAATAAGAAGGAAAAGACTAAGAGGGGACGCTTGGATTTATAAAAATATATGTGAAGAAGTTCTGGCACTCACTGCTTAATGATATTCTTTTTCAATTTAACGTTTTATGATATTATCCCGCACACTATTTATGTGAAACGAAAATATCACCACAAAGATTATTTCGCCAAATTATTATATTTGATAAGAAAAAATAAAGCAAAAATTTAATCAAATTTTTTTTACTCAGATTCGTTTTTTAAGCTTATAATATCTCCCCAGAAGTATCTTTTTTCATGCTTGTTTAAATTAAATTTAATAAAACTAAAATGTCGATAAATAAATTAATTCAATTATGAAAAGAAATTTGAGCTTGAAAATAGGAGCACTTTTTATACGAAAATATCTATGGCAATGAGATATGAAATAAAAACTGTTTGTATAATTTTTAAGACACAAGTTAAAAATAGAACTTACTAAACGAAGACAATTTAAACTAATTTATAAAGTAATTCAGACTTTTTTAGACCAACAATGCAATTTATGTATATTTCGGTTTTGTTCTTGTTAAAATGGAAACTAATTTGCTGAAAATTAATTACAATGCATATTGTACGTTACTACTTGTAAACGAGACTTGTCTTTGGCATGCGTATAAAAAAAAAGCAACACAATTCCAGTTTCGCAGAAACATTTGATTTAATATTTTTTTTAATGAAAATATTAAAACTCGAAAGATGCAATTTTGAATTTTAAAATGAAATGAGTTGCTTACTATATTAGAAATATTCTAAATATGGACTGGGAAAATTTTAAAACAAAATATATAGTATGTGTTTAGATTTTGAAATAATTTTTTGTTCATACTGCTACTTCTTAATTACATTCTTACAAAAAAAATAAATATTCATAATCCATAATTTTAATAATCTTTTTTTTTATCTTTATATTTTCGGTTGAGCACAATAAGTTTCAATTTTAAAACTCAAATTTTCTCTACATTCTTTCAACTTCTGAAACAAAACAAAGTGAAATTGTAACACGATACTATCAGTGATTTAATTTTTTTTTTCATCAAATAATAAAAATCAAGTCTAATCTGATCTGATGGTTAATTTAAGAATTTAAAAATGATTTCACATTTGAAGTATTTGTAGATATTGTGCTCCTATTTCTGAATGTTTTGCATTTAAGGATTTATCACAAACATATGAGTAAAAGGCAAAATACATGATATCAGAAAGCGTTCAAGCAAAATTCATTTTGATTGTTGAAACTTTTATTTGGACATTTAAATTTTTCATATCTTTTGAACTTCTGAAAAATAATATCAATAAATAAATCGTCAACATTCTGAAGAATGAACATTGAATTATGTGATATTTAGTAAGTGCAAATTTAAAATACCTGTTAAAAAAGTGAAGATAAAAAATAACATTGCTATGTACAAAAAAAGGAAAACAATAACATGAATATGAAAGAGAAAATTATTGAGAAAAATTATGAAAAAATTATACTAGATATTATTTTTAATATAAAAATTACAGAATTACAAATTCCACTTTTAAAAATAATTATGACAGTTCTTGATTTAATTGTAAAGGAATACAAGCAAGTTTAAGGCTTCAGACAATATATTGTTTACAAAACTGATAATTAAAAGTTATCATCATTCTTTCATTGAGCTTTGATGAAGATATTTAATGCATTGCAAATATTAATTTAATAAAAAAAATTTACTCCAGTTCAAATTGTTTAGTCTATAATCATTTACTTACACTATTGAAATTATTAAATTAAGATGTTATTTATGTTTATTTTCCCATTTATTAAACTGAAACTGCAATTTTTTCTTTAGCTGCAGCCTTTTTCTTAACTCCCTGCTTCACTTTCTCATCTGAAAATCATATTGGCAATTAAAATTACAATGTATTATAAATCTTTTATTTTGATAGAAAGCTTCATGACTTCCATTGACTTGCAAATATTCTGTTTCTTTCCCTGGCAATAAGTTCCATAAATTATCAATGATGAATAGCTTACCTTCCGGAATATCAGAAGGCACTTCAGGTAGTTCATCTAATTTTTCATTCACTTCCTTCAACTGATCAAGACTCAGAATTTCATTAAGTTCATCTAAAACAGCTTCTTCATCTTCTTCTGTTAAAGCACCACTTAGCAATTCATCTATTTCCTATTTGATAGTTATACAAATCTTATAGCAAAATATATAAGTACTAAGTGAATTAATGTATGTAAAAGTATGTAAATATATATATGTATATACAAAAATATATATAATAATGTATTATATGTATGTAAAAGTGTAAATATATTTGTAACAATATATATATTTTAATAACTAAATAAATGTAAATGGAATGGATAAGAATTAATCAGAATTAACAAATTTGACCATTTTTGATATTTGAATGATATTTTTAGGATTAGAAAATCTGTTTAGCAAAATACTGTAAGTCAAGATCATACCACAAATAATTTAACTTCTGCCTCCATAACATGGATATTTTGCTTTAATTGAGTTGACATTAACAGTATACTATTCATTTATGTATATGTATTAAGGGATAAAATATTTTTAATAATAAAGGGATAAATATCCAAATATAATATTTTTAAGAAAAATTCACTAATGTGTCATCTTTTCAAGAGTGACCAAAATTTTATGAAATATCAGTATAGGGCTAATTCACTTCCAATTAAACCTGCAAATTTAACTTACATTTTGTTTTTCTATTCCTTCCCGAGTTTCATCCATTATCCTTTCTACTTCTTCCACACTTATTAACTGATGTAATTTTTTTAAAGCAGCATTACCTGCTTTTAAACCATCAAGTACTTTCATTTCCACTTGTGTAAATTCCAAATCATATGTTAATTTCTCTATGTTATCCAACAAATTATCCAGCTTTCGAAGTTGTTCTTCTTGAAATCTCTTCTTTCGTAAAAGAGATAATGCTCGCCTAAATAAAGCATATAAAGTATTAATTCAGATTTGTTTGAAAATTAATTCAAAATTCATAATTATAACTAGTGCTGAAATATTATATTAGAACATATTGGTCACAGCTTAGTTTAAGAAAATGTAATTTATCATTCATAACATACTCTTTTCTGCCATTTTGCAGAAGTGTTTTCGCTATTTCTCTGTCCTTCCCTAAATTTATTTCTATTCTTTTCTGATACTGCTTTAGTTTATCTCTTTGCTGCTTCAGTTGCTGAAAAATTAATTCAATCAATTATATCTGTATCAGTGTTTAACACCGTGTATTAAAAATCAGTATAAGTAAACGAATTTTTCAACATTTAACATAAATTTTACTTGATTGAAAATTTACTTGATTTGAAAATGAGATTGTCTTTTAGTAAACTAAAGACTTAAAAGACTTTTAGTAAACTAAAAGACAATCTCATTTTGTGAATCAACAATATCAAAAATAAAAAAAATGATGAGTTGATATTTCATAATAGATATAAATAAATGAGAGCATAGCTCGATTTGACTAGTCAAAAATATTTTTCACTTAAACAGAAATCACAAATCAATCAATAAAATTTATACCTACAAGCACAGCTTTGTCTTGTTCTGTGACCCTGCTTTTATTTTTATTTTTATTTTTACTAAATAAACTTCCCATTTATAGTTGATTTTGTGAATATGACACTGAATAGATCCCTTCTTTTATGTTGTCATTCCTGAGGCCCTTGCACGTAAAAAATAATTTCAATATCAAAGCACGAAGTTCAAAATATCATCAATTTGATTCTTTTTTATTCTTTTTCTTTTATTTCAAAGGCTATGATTAATCAAAAAAAATGCTAGCCAAATGCACAGTCACCGGGTTACACACTAAAGGTAATGAAAAATTTTATGTCAGAGAAGTTTTTTAATGCTCATTTAAATGAGTTACACTTAATTGAATATTTGAATGCCGGTAAAATAAATCCAATCTTCTGGCCTGGCGATCTAACATAGTTTTTTAATGACTTTTTCTTTGTAACACAATTTAGTTATTCAACAGATTTAGCACATTAAATGCATAATGGAATCATACGTTCATGATTTTATTTTTTAACTGTTGGATATGTTACTGAAAAATTAAATTTCTTTTATTACAGATGGCAATGTTTTTTCGCATGAGGTTCACTGAAACTCATGACTTTAAAATTTTTGCGAAGAAGTCGAAAACTTAATTGCTTTACTTTTTTTTCTTTAAAATACGAAAAATGGTGATTGCCATAGGATTTGAGGGTAGTGCTAATAAGATTGGTGTTGGTATTGTGAGCGATGGAAAAGTTTTAGCCAATCCCAGGAAAACTTATATCACTCCTCCGGGGCAAGGTATCTTCATTTATGTATGCCTTTTCATTTTCTCAGGTATTTGCATTGCATTATGATATTTTGTAAATTTTAAAAATTAAAAAAATTTGCAATTCAGGTTTCCTTCCAAAAGAGACAGCTCAGCACCATCGAAATGTTGTGCTCAGCCTCACAAAGCAAGCCCTTCAGGAAAGTAATATTGATCCAAGAGACATTGATGTTGTGTGCTACACAAAAGGTCCAGGAATGGGTGCACCATTGCAAATACTTGCCATTGTAGCCAGAACTTTAGCACAAATTTGGAACAAACCCTTAATTGGAGTTAACCATTGTATTGGACGTATCCTTATTAATGCCTTATGGCATTTTATTTATAGTTAAAAAAGCTTCTCAAAAGCACTCCAAGATTAAATTTTAAGTTCATTATTATAGATTGCTCAAAAAATTTTGATTCATCATAAAAAAAATTATGATACAGATTTTAGTGAATTTTAAAAGAGTAAAAAATGTATCAATCTAAAGAGAAAATTGAAAATATTGTTATATAAATGAAAATTGTTGAACTTATTTATTAAATGAGTTAAAATTTTTGTTATACCTTTTTAGCATATAAAATTGGCTAAGGCATAGAATTTTATTTAATTGAATTCTGTAAAATGAAATTTAAGCCAAAAACAATAATGAAATCTTTAAATAAAAATACATTTTTTCCTTTATTATAATTTTAATGAAATAAATAATTTTTTATTTAGTGCTTTCATAGCATTATGATTACAGTCACATTTTTAATGTCAATAATTTTTATTTAAAACATATCTAATTAATTTTTATATATTAAATTAAAGATGAAAATTTAATTAACTAATGATTAAGTGAAAATGATTGTTAAATAATTCTTTATGTAGTACATAAGAAATTAAAGTTTGTTAATAATCACTCATATTTGATTTTGATTTCTTAACAGAATAATAATATTAGATATTGAAATGGGAAGGATGGTTACTGGTTGTCACAACCCTACAGTTTTATATGTTAGTGGTGGAAATACTCAAGTGATTGCTTATTCAAAAAATAAATATAGAATATTTGGAGAAACAATTGATATAGCTGTGGGAAATTGTCTTGATCGTTTTGCTCGTTTACTGATATTGCCAAATGATCCAAGTCCTGGTTATAATATTGAGCAATATGCAAAAAGGTTTGATAAAGAATGTAATATCATTAAATTTATAAAATCTTTTTCATTCTTCATCATAAGGTTTAACTCCAGCAACTGAATACTCTCAAATATCACAACTTGAACTGTTTGAAAAAAACATTTTAGGGGAAAAAAATATATTCAGTTGCCTTATGTGGTTAAAGGAATGGACGTTTCATTCTCAGGCATTTTATCTTATATTGAAGACAAAATCTTAAAGAAATCTAAATGTGAGATTACAGAAACAGAAAAAGAGGATTTATGTTTTTCTCTTCAAGAAACTGTGTTTTCAATGTTGGTGGAAGCTACTGGTAACAACCGTTGACAAAAATTCTACTATTTGATGGTGATAAAAATTATTCTTCCTAATATTTTTGCAATTTTATTGCAGAACGCGCAATGGCCCATTGCGGAAGCACCGAAGTTTTGCTAGTTGGGGGAGTGGGTTGTAATGAAAGGCTGCAGGAGATGATGGGAACTATGTGTAAAGAACGGAATGCAAAATTATATGCAACTGATGAACGCTTCTGTATTGATAATGGTGCTATGATAGCTCAAGCAGGATTGGAAATGTACTGTAGTGGTCAGAGAACAGATTGGGAAGAAACCTACATTACTCAGCGCTATAGAACAGACGATGTAGAAGTAACGTGGAGATGCGACTGACGATTGATTGGAAATATTTAAGGCGAACATGAAAATTCATATTTTTATAAATGTAAATAAAAGAATTTGATGTAACTTATTTTAAAAATACTAAAGGTTAAAAGAAAGAACGAAATAAATAGTAAACTTCATGTTCTTTAAAAAATAAAAATTAATTATTACTTTAATGAAGTTTGATTTTATATTTATTTACCTTCTATTTAATTTTCTTAATTTATACGTTATTTAAAAGTGAAATTTTTTTCCACTCGTTTCTTATTATAATTTTTAGTGAAGAAAAAAATCTCAAATACATTATTTAAAAGTCCGTTATTTTTTTACATTAAAATTCGCATTAAAATATCTCTTCATGACACAAAGAATAAGTTCAAGAAATTCTTTTATTATTGTTATTACTACAAAAATTCTGTATTACTACCTTCTGTATTATTTCAATTTTAACCTTAAAATTTCCATTAATTACAATTAACAAATTTTAATAATAGCCATGCAGTTTATGCTTCATGTTCCTATGATAATTGTTGACAAAGTATACGTTTGAAAACACAATGAATTAATGAATATCATTATAATTAACATATTGTTCTCGAATTGAAGATGTTAACAATTAAAAGTTCAATTTATTTATTGTTATGCAGAAAATATTTCTCCTAAATTATACAAAATATCTGATTATCATTGATGTTTTCAGTTAATTATTAATTACTATAAAAATTTAAATCTATACAATAATACACCTTTATGATATAGTTGTAATTTATTCTAAGAATAGCATATACATTAAAAGTTTTAATTTAAAATAAGGGACCAGGAACATCAAATATTTTGATAAACTTTAAATTATTTTAAATTGTATTTACAAAACAGTCACTGAATAAAAAAAAGATAAGAAATTAATGCAAAATTACTTCATATGAATAGTATTAATGCTGTCATGATAATGAAAATCTTTAATCATTTTACAAAAAGATCCTGCTCAAAAAGTTAATCTTAGAAGGAAAAATTCTCAGTCTAAAATCTAAGTCTTTTCATTCAATTGTGGCTTAGAATTAATTATTTGGATAAGGGATTGAAGTATGTTAGCTTGATCATAGATAATCATATCTTAGAATTAGATTTCAAAGAAACATTCATTTAAATTTAATAATGCTCTGAGCCTAGTATGAAACTTGAGTTATTTCAATAAATTTAAAAATTTAAATTTTTTTAGTAAAACTAAACTTCAATCATTTATTGTATAAGGTTTTAAAAATTTCTTTTTGAAGCTCTCAGTTGTTTTTCAATCTCAAATTGTCTTAAATCAGTTCTTTGCAGAAAATCCTGTTTTTCAAGATATCCATCTTTTCCTCTGTTATACATTTTAATTTCTTCTTCTATACCCTCATTTTTTTTGAAATTATTCCAATCTAATTGAGATTTAGCTAAAGTAGACATTTTTTCCTTTCTCCCTATTTGATTCAATACTTTATTCAATCCTAACCTTGTACTGTTTTTATTACTTTGAATAATTTTTTTCTTGCTGTCATTGCTAGTTTTTGAAGAATTACTGTTTCCTTCAGGCTTTTCTTTTGCTGTAACATCACTTTCTTTATCACTTATTTTTTCTTGATTGGATACAATTTGTTTTTCCATTTTATTTACATCTTGCTTGAAATCTGCAAATTAATTTATACAAAGTAAAAATCAATAAAAGTATGAAGATGAATTTACACATTATGTCAGTGAAATTAATAAAAAAAAGTTAAGAAAGCATTGTGAATAGTATATAGTAAATAAATAACTAAGTAAATTATTCATGCATTTTTAATATCACCCAATATCAATTAATAAATAACAATTAACAGATTATCAAACATCATGCCTCTTAATGGAGTACCAACTAAAAGCCATTTATGTTAAGTGAAATATTTTCTTCTTAATTCACTTATTTCATTATCACAAACTTGAAAATTCAATAAATTATATAGATCCTAAATGCAGGAAATAAAACAAAAACCTTTGATTGGAAACTTGGACCAAAAAAATTTCAGTTAGCTGTTTATTGATTCATCCCATTTAATAAAATTTTTAAAAAGTTTTCCAAATTTTCATTTAAGGATTTATAAGAAAAAGCTTCAAATTTTTACATGAAGTTATATTTCCAGGAAATGCAAAATTTAAAAAACTTCATAATAAAATTAAATTAATATTCTCTTCAATTTCATTCAAAGCTATAGACAAGCTATTTTATCTAAATTATTTACTTTGTAAACTCATGAAATTTTTACTAAATTCATAACAAATGAAGAAAAGATATAGAATAGGAAAAAAATCAGAATAAAAATTTATTAGTATTTAAAAATGTATAAATTAATAGACTCCATACATATATAAATATATACATATGGATTGTATGGCTAAACTTTGGATTAAAGTGCAAAAGATAATTCTAAATCTTGTTCATGCTTTATATTAATACCATTTAGAGAACATGATTATTCCAGTCTAAGAACTAAACTTGGATAAATAATATTTCAACTCAGCAGTTCCATAAAAAATATATAAATACAATGAAAATGTTAATTGTTTAATTTTCAAAATTAAATCTAACCCGCCCAAAGTGCTTCCACATCAGTTACTTTTTCAAATATCTGTTTATTTTCTTCACTAGCTTCTTCATCTTCCTTTTTCTTCTTTTTTTTGGAAATTTTTCTTCTCTTACGAGATCGACTAGGGCCGTCTTCCACCTCTGAATTTTCATCCGAATTGGCCGAAGTCAAATCCGCTTCTGAGCTCGAATTTGCTTCTGTCAAAACCGCAAAACATATATTTGGCATTTAGAATCGCATTAATTGCAATACTTTAAAAAATTGCTTACGAAAAACTTTTATGAAATTTTACCTGGAACGAAGTCCTCGTCGCTGTCATCACTATGCGAAGATAATTCTTTTTCAGCCATTTTCTTATCTAATAAATTTAAAAACAGCGAAAATAATCAAACACTAACTCTAAAAATCTGGACAGATGCAAAATAACAAAACACTGTTGCCAACCTTAATTTTGAGATCAACTCATAACGACTCAAATCGACATAACTGTCACGCTCATCACAGGTAGCTTTTTCTGAGGTTAAGAAAAGATACGGAAAATCGCCTTATAATTATTACTCTTTCGTCTTTTATTTTTCTTTACTAATTAAATCAAAAATAAATGTAAAAAGCAAGTGGCCTATGAGTCGCCTCATTTTCATTTATGATCAATTGAATAGAATCAAAAATTTATAACATTTTTACTGAAAAATTGTATTTCATCTTAATGACTTTCAAGTAAAAATACTATTTATATAAAAATATAATTTTATTTCCATACATAACTTTTAACTTTGTTCATATATATATATTTAACTCACTAACTAGAAATAAGCATAAAATTGATTCCACATTATAGTTCAAAGGTAGTTTTTTTATATTTAAAACCAGAAATCAGACAAATTTTGATTCATTATTTTAATTTTTAATCTTTCAAATTGAATTAATATTTCTTTTTTTCATAAAAATATCACCTGAATAAAAGCATGTCTTAAAAAGCAACACAAAAATGGAGTGAATGTATTAAAAATTCTTGAAGATACTACATCAATATTTTACAGTTCTGAAAATTATTGTGTAGAACTTTAGAGGATGACAATAGTGAAAAAGCGCAGAATGTAGAATGTTTCCAGTGAGAAAACAGGAATAGTTTTACTCAGATTAAACTTCTCTAAATGAAAGAAATTCACAAATATATTAAAAGTTTTTTGGAGAAGAAAGCAACCGAAAATTTAAACAAGCTCTAGTAGTTTAGTTTAACATGGCTACTGAAGATTATAATTTCTTATTGTAAGTGAAACAAATTTCAGTGTTTTAAATCAGTAACAGTATTCAGTATTAAAGGTTTGTGTTATAAATAAGTCAAGTTGTCAAGTAGTAGATCTGGGCTTCAAAAATTATCAGAGATCACAGTTTTACAATCTTTTAAAGCAAATTCCACAATTGGCAAAATAAACATGAATTTAAATACAATTCTATATAAATTTATATTATCATAAAAAAGAATCATTTTTATATATGTATATATATTTTCAATTTAAAATCTATTCACAAATAAGTATAAAATCTTTGGTTGGTATAATTTCAATTAATTTCTGGCATCACATATTTAGAAAATGTAGACATAAATGGCGTTACTTAATGGAAGAATTAAAAAACAGTTCAAATTCATAGATAAACTTTAAACAACAATTTTATCATTTAGTTTTAAAAATTTTCATTTTCTAAATGTTTTTGATCTTTTTAATTAAAAGTTTTCCATTAACATAGTTTCTTGCCAGCTGTTGATACATTCCCAAGATCAAACTGGCAGAGTTTTTTATTTCGAACTCTATGTTAAATTCTTTACATGTTTCAATGAAATGTGTTTGAAGTGCAGGAAGCTTCGCATGATCTACAGTTGGGAAAATGTGGTGAAGTGCATGCTCTCCAAAAGAAATCATTGTGAGAAAGAAATTTGCATTAATCTCTCTTCTGTCACGAACAGCAGCAAGTTGAAAAATTCCAAAATCTTTATTTTCACTGAAAATAAGATATTGATGTATACAATCGGGAAAATAACGTATCATGATACCATGTATAGGAACTCTTAGACTTATGAAATCAAGACATCAACATTAATTAATAATAAAAAGAAATGCCAATATCATTCATTATATTATTTATAACAGATGCCGTCACTTCAGCGTTAAGCTGTTAAACAGAAACAGCTTAAAATTACACTTAAAACAGGTTTATTTTAAATTTATGTGACTTTAGTTTCTATATCTTCAAAAAATTTTTTAAGACAGGCTATTTACCCTAAGTAATCTCCTTCATGGTAAATATCTGGATGATGATGGGCTGCTGTGAGCCCTATTAAAGCAAAAAGAAAACTTCCGCTAATAATAGATACGTTCCATGCATATAAAACATCCCACACATCTTTGTTGCTCAGCGACCACATTAATATGGGTACTAATAAACCGAGATAATCATCCCAATCAATCTTGCCTCCTTTCCCTTTTAGCAATTTGAAGTTTCTGTAAAAAATGATAAAGAAATTTATTCCTTAAATCTCATTTAAATTATTGTATTTTATTTAAATGAAAGCGTAAGCTTTACCTATGGAGAAATTGAAAATAAAATAATACAGAAAAAACCACAGGACTTATCAACCAGGGTAGAAACCTGGCAAGAAAATTTTTGTCTTCTTTCGGTAAATAATTAAGGAATGGCTCAAATAAGGTGATTTCTAAATCCAGTAACGTATTAACATATTGATGGTGACTTAGAGCATGACTTATCCTCCATTCTCTGAAAAGGATTTAATTTTTTTTTTAGATTTCGATATTTAAATATATTAAAGCATCTTAATTGGTATACTTTTCTTTGGCTTTTCAACATATTTATCTAATTTACACAGCACAAAAATTGAAATATATATTTTTAAAAAATTTACGAAAAGCATGTTCCGAGACAATTGTAATATAAATTTTTTTTTCACGTAATAGAAACCCAATCACTTTATGGTTATAATTTTACCTTAAATTACAACAGAAAAGCTCCTTACCTATAAGATAGAAGAGAAAAATTAAAATAATACATTCTCATGTTATCCTTCATGTGGAAAAAATTATGGGCACAAACAGTAAGCATCTCCAAGAAAATTCCTGCTACAATTGACCACGAAAGACTAAGCCATACTCCCAAAAGGTTAAACATTAGGAAACCGAAAAGGAAAAAATCTGCTAGTACCCTTGTCTGAAATAAAGATTAGTCGAAATAAAAATCAACTCTTGTGCTGAAAATGAAGCAAATATGATTTCTTTTGACGCAGCAAAGCTCATAGAGATAAATTGCAAAATTAAAAAATTGATTCGGTTTGGAAATAATTAATACAATTTTTAGTAATACATAATAAAAAGGATAAGAATAATTATCTAACATGAAGTAAATGCAAAGAAGCATTAACTTTTTCTTCCAATTATATGATGTTCATGTCAATGAAGTTGATGGGGTTACAAATAAAGCTGATACACATTATAGTTCACCACTTTCAAATATCAAGATTCGGCTGTCTGACAATTTTGAATCTGGCAGTCGAAGACAATCTGTGAATTATTACTAAGCAAAGACAAAAAGAAGCTATATTTGCCTTAAATTGAATTCTTTACAAAAGAATTCAATTTAACTAAAACTACCTAAAAGAATAGTGAAGATCCTATAGGATCTGATTATGGATCAAAAGTTTACATAGTCAGCAAATTTCACCTCTTGATTTTCCTCTAAGCAATTTACCTTAAACAATTACAATATACCGAATATATGAAAAGTAAACGGCATTAACGATCAATTGTCGACCAATGTTGATGTTACAGTTTCTAACATAAGCCGGAATCCGAAGTATTATTTTTTGCTGTTGAATTAGATTATGGCACAACCAAAAAATAAAAATATCTGAATAATAATGACGATAGTTAAAAAGAAAAATTATTTTTGTTGGACTTAGTCAATAGTGAGGGTGATTTGATATAGCGGAGATTTATCATTTATAAGTATAAAAATATTAAAAATTTTTCCTTACGGCAAATTGGCAAAGAAAGCCAATAACATTTAAGAATATTAAAAAACAAATTTTACAAAATCAGATTCTCCATAGGTCCCTGGATTCTTTGGAAAGTTTCTCCGATAATAAAGCAGTTGATAAATTTAATTCTCTTTCGGAGCTATAGAAATAACACTAGATCAAAGTATAAAATTATATGTATAATATACTGAAAACAATCAAGGTTAATGAGATGAGAGCCTTGGATTTTTTACTCTCTTTTCGACCTTACCAGGATTATTTATATACCGTTCAAAGTATAATTTGAACTTAAAAATCTATCTGTGCTTTATCATACAGAAGAAAAATTTTTAATTATAAATAACATAAGTAACAAAGATTAATCGTAATAAGAAATCGTTAGAACAGGCACGTATATAAATAGGGAAATCGTATCTTTTGAAAATCGTTAATAGACCTTCACGTCAAATGCGGAACTTCTGAAATCGAAATGTATTCCGTAGGATGGGCACTTCTTAAGGATTTCCGCAGCGGTGGCAAGAACTGCGGAGGCTTTCCATTTGACGGTCCACCTCAGATAGAGCAAGAAGAATCAATTTTCACTTTAGTATCCCGTTTCAGCAAAATTTTGCTTGCCCTTTGCGGAAATGGTAAAATAGAAACCTGCCATGTCGATCCGACAAACTGAACCGCATTTGAATCCCTGATTTTCCTTTTCAGCGTTCTGAACAGGCCGTCCTCATGAAATGTAATCAGGGAATTTCTCGGTGCCTCCGCCTTCCTAACGTAGAACTTCGCCAACAGCTTTTCCGCTTTTTCCGACAGGTGATGACTCTCGAAGGCCTCGGTGATGTCCGTTCCCTAAATAATTAGTTAAAAAAATAAATAAAAATGGAATGAACGAAGAGATTCAAAAAATGGTTGGTCGTCCGAATTTCAATACCAGTTTTTACAGCCCAAAAATAAAATTCTAAATTGTCCTGCGGCAAAATTTTTAAACTGCACAAAAATGAATCGCGCTAAGTTTTTTCATATGCGAAAGAAATTGAGAAATGTGAAAGTTTTTGATGGCAATACAGGTTCGAATATTAGTTTTGTATTCGTGAACAGCTTAGAAATACAATGATTTTCTTGCTTAATGGGAAAAATAATTCAACAATATTTATTTACATGGCGAGCTAAATGTAATTTTTTTTCAAAATTTCAAATATTGGTTCATTGATTTTCTGAATTTTATTTTAATTAGTCTGGAACAAATATTAAGACTGGCTTTTTTACTGTATCTATCAATAAGGTACAGCAGCTAACGATTCAAGGTTTCAACTGAAAAAGCTCGTTCCATTTGTGTCTCCTTCAAATTCAATCACATTTGAACGAAAATAACGTTTGAATCTTCTACAGTATCCAGTAATGTCTGCTTAAAAAAAATTTATCTCTGCCTTATTTTTGCAGCACATCTCTCGAATTTTATTCAAGACTTTTTTTCCGGAGATATAAAATGATTTTTTTTATTAACAATTAAAATAATGGGCTTAGGTCATGATTTTACATGATAAAAAACATATTTTAATGTTATTGTTAATCACGTGTTTTATGGCTTTTTTCAAACCCAAAATGAATAAATGATATTGACAACGATATCTCAAGCACTTGAAATCGATGTTATACGGACTATAGGGAATTGTTAAATGCAGAACTGGTATATTGAATAAAAATCAGGTATCAAATCGCTTAATGATGTACAGTATAAATCGAGTCACAGATTATTTTCAACAATACTTTTTAATTCAATCCTTGACTTCTGACTTGCAGCCTTGCCATTGACGTAACATATTTTAAAAGTAGCACTGTAATGAGTGGTTGTGTTTACTATATCAAAACTTTTATACTCAAAATAATTTGCGACCAATTATTATTTATCATATGCGATTCAGTGATATAAAACTATTACCTCATATCCATATATTTATATTTCATATATATATATATGCATGCTTTGACAAAAACAAATTATATTTTGGATTTTCGGAGGTAAACAGCTATTTATGGGAGTTTATTAATTATTTATAAAATTAATTTTAAATTAATTCAATAACTTAAATTTATGAAATCGAAAAAAAATTCATTCTCATAAATGTGAATATTAATAAACCTTCATTATTTAAATGACTTTTAAGTACCGGAACGCCCACTTCAAATACTGTTTTGAAATTATATGCATCGATCTAAAATTTAAACAGGGAAAAAAATTAAGAATATCATTATAAACTTAAAAGTATTTTCAATGGATAAATTCTGAATTTTTCAGTGCTTAACGAAAGAGATTAATAATTATAATTGCCAATGATCGCTCTGTGGAAAAATGTCATTTTGATAACTTTTTTAAATTTGACTAACAAAACGCAAATATTTTTGATTAACATGATGTTCTTAGACATAATAACAGTTTACGTCATTATTCATATTTATTAAACCTAATTAATATGTATGATTGCGGAATTGTGAAGGACAATTCTTTCTAATGTTATTTTCCCTTCTTCTATGGTTTTTTTCAAACCCAAATGAATAAGTGATGTTGACAATAGATATCTCAAACACTTGAAGTCGATGTAATATGTTAAGAAAAATAACTCTAGGGAATTGTTAAATGCAGAACTGGTGTACTGAATAAATCAGGTATCAAATCGCTGATACCATTTTATGAATGGTAATGAGGGAAATGTTCAGAGTACGAGTAATTTTAATGCAGTATGTAGCGAAATTATTTCTTTTGCATCGAAGGGCAAAATGGTATTTGACGAGATCCAGTACGATTTGCAATATCACTGTGAATCCGCATTTGGGAGAAAATTCTGTGGTTTTTCTTTTTTTCTGTTTTTCGGCAAAAAAATTTTTATCAAATCAAATCCTCCATTGCCCTAAAACGTTCACATCAAATTTGATCGGGGGAAACTTTCGCTGAGAAAAATCTGGAGGACCTCATCCGATTCCATAATTCGAACGTGAGAAATTTTCCAGCGTTTTACCTTCGTCATTTTCAGCCAATATTCACCTCCCGGGTGGTTTTCCACAAAGTCCGTCAGGTCGTAGAGCTCATCGTGGACTCTCCACAGTCCCTCGGCACCGTCGTCGATTTTCTTACCCTCGAGCCAGTCCTCTATTGTGGCACCAATTTTCTTGTCCCTGCGAGATGGAAACTTCCTCAGGACTCCCCGCGGCTTCCCGTCCGAATCGCCTCGCATTTTGCGTCGACCGCTTTTGAAAATTGCCGTCAAAAAGAAACGGAAAAACTGAGTTTCAGCGCAGGAACGAATTTCGCCGCCGTGCAAGAACGTTTCGCTCTTTGGTGCCGAGTTTACTGTCTCATTTTAAAAGGGTACGTTCTCTCTCGGTTCGAGAGAGTTTCCAGCAACCAGAAAACTCGTTTTCGACAAGTCGAACAGGGCGACGAGTCCACGCAGTTACGTGCAGTTAGCGAGAAATGTAGTAGTTCAGTTTACGAAAGCCTGCAAACGATAGAGCAATGACTAGATTTTGACCTGAAAGTAAAAATATCGCTCTCGTGTTCAGGCAAGAAGTTGCGGCCGTTGCTTCGGTCAAAGATTTTGGGAAAATTTTTAAATGTCAAACGAAAATTGAACCAATTTCTTTTGTAAGCAACATTCGGAAGTTATTGACGTTATCGCATTGCTTCTTTTCTACGATCACAACAGGCAAATTTCGATTGCGGAAAAGCAGGAATGGGAAAAGGTTTGTGCACTTATTTGGACCGTAATTGTTATCTTCACAAAATGAATGTGCATTGAGGGAATTGAGGATCAACACTTCGAGCAATTTACGCGTATTTTCTCCCATTTATTTTTGATCATCTCGTCTAAGATGTACGTTCAAAAAGTAAATGTTCCTTAGTCCAAGTCATGTAATGGAAAACCATGGGGTAAAGGAGGAACGTGGATTGGATCTAACCACATTCTCGTAACATTCAATTCATTTGTGAATATTCAAGTGAAACATTATATGTATGGACTATATCCTTACAATTAGAAATTAATTGTTCCACATGCAATCAACATATATCTGTGAAATACCTCAAACCTATAAAGCATTGAGGAAAAAACTTTAAATTTAAATCTGTAAAATATTGCAAAAAATTGAACTTTAATATATTATTAAACCTGAAAATAAAGCACTTCAATGAATAATATTAGCGAAGCAAGCAATCATTGCTCCTGTTTATAATCACAAAACAAATCGAACCAGGTTTGGCAATTTTATATTTTACCTTCAATTGGCAATTTGATAGTTAAAAAAAAAATAAAAATACAACTTTGTGTTAGGAATTTAATTTTAACATTACAAAAAAAAAATTGATTGGATTATCATGATTTTCGAATCAACGCAGCTTGACAAAAAAAGATAAACAAACCTTAAAAATTTTAATATACCGCCAAAATTACAAGAAAATTTCCTCCGTTAAGAAGAGGGCGAAAACTTAAAAACTTATAATGATCATGAATAATTTCTATTGGGATTTTCAATTTTTCGTTGAGCCGAAAGTGTATAACTTTAAACGGTAAAGATCATAAATTTTCGCGACGGCCGGAAGAATAATTCTTAATATTAGATAAAATTTTAGATATGAAGAAAAAACAAACTACACTTTGATAAATTGTAACATTTTTTTTTTGAGCAATTAATGGACAATACTTCAGAAGAATCAACAGAAGCACATTATATTTGTTTTTAAAAGAGAGCAATTTTTTATAACATTTTATTTGTTTTTAACAATTTAATAACATTATATTTGTTTTTAATTAAGAGCAAACTGAAATAAACGATGTGCTTCCATTATAAAAGGGGAATAAAACACAAATGCCGAAGGTATTTTTTCAATCGCATACATGTAAACCGAAATTTTGCATTTTTCTTTTTTGAAACTTTATCATTAATTAATCACAATAATTTACACTTACCCAATATCAAGCGAATATTTGCTTCGTCTTCGAGCGAAATAAAATCCTTAAACTTTTAAGTTCGATCATTCCCCTTTTCGCATCTCCAACTTCCTGGATAAGAAAGAAATTAAATTTCGGATAAATTAAATAAAACATGCATGTGTATATATATATATATATGCGTGAACCACATAAAGAGCTGCCAGCTCTTCAAGTTAGACGTAAATGCCAAACTCGGTAAAATCATCAAAATCAAACTTCGACAACAATAGTTGAAACTCACGCATTGCACTACTCGAGTTGGTTAGTTACTGACTGAAAGCATTTGGCGATACAACAAACGAAAAATCATTTGATACTCATCGTTCGGATGGCAAATTCCGCCTCTGCGCCGTTCGCTCTTGTGAAAGTCTTTATCTTTGAAATTTAAGCTGTACAGCGTTGAGTGTGCAAATGTACATAATTCATAATTTTCGTTAACCCAGATTTGACCTTAAAATAAAGGAACGTAATAATGATTTTTCTTATTTCGATGATGACCATTTAAAAGGAAGTCTCCATTCGCACACTTTTTATTCTTTCTTTTCTGAAGTGACAAAATTTTTTTTCGACAATGAATGAAAAAGAAAATAAATTTTTTCTTATTAATACAGCAACGAAGAAAATGTCATTTCCGATATTCTTTCTCGATCGCGATAAAAGAGAGCGGAAAATCAAAATAAGCAGCAGATCTAAAAGGGATTTGTCAATAAAAATAAGTGAAACAAATTCAGGAATTGTCTTATAATGAAGTTTATGGTATGACTAGCACTTGCATTAAAAACCTAATACTTCTTTCAAAGTATTCGTATTCGGAAATAAAAATTTATCTCTTAAAATATCATGTTTTGCGTTCATCATCAAACCGTCGTTTCAGACTGCGTTTTATTGTTTTTTATATCACCCATTTTAATTTTGTATAAAATATCAAGACTTTTACAGACATTGATAACTTATAAAAATATTTAATAATTTTGGCCTGATTGAAAGATTTTAATACAAACATTGACAAAATAAATTCTAAAACATTAGAGCACTTTAAATTCAGAAACGTAAAGGAGTGAATACTTAAAATATCTACATTTAATTTAGAATAAAAAAGTACGAAATTTAAAAAAATGAAAACTTTTTAGGTACATTTTAAAGAGGAAAACTAAATTAAAACTATATTAAAAAAATATATATATTTTGAATGTTTGCACGGTGCACACTTAGACAAAATTTATAATTCTAGCAGACCTCGAAATTAAAATTTTTAGAAATAATTATTTGTGATATTTGCAATTAACATGTAATACGTAAATAAACACATCAAAAATCATTTGTGTACTTTTAATGAAAAAATTCTCGATATAAAATGTCCGATTAATAATTACAACATATGCTTATGAATTTAAGTAAGATCTATTTTTCTATCGTTGACTAAAGAAAAATGTCTGCTTTACAAAGTTGTTTTTTGTTTGTTTTTTTTGTGAATAAAATAAACTAAAAAGAACTGATTATCTTGGAAAATAAAGTACAAAATTATCATAATTAACAAAATTATTGCTTTTAAAAAGTAGTAACGATGAGTTTGTTACTATTCCTTGGAATCTTATCGATGTTTCAGTAGTTTTTATCAGCAGCAGTTTTTTATTCTACATTATGAATTTGAAACTGGTTTCACAATTACTCTTAATGTAAATTCTACATAAAACATTGTCCACAAAGATTTGATTAATTTTATCAGTTTCTGTTAATTATTTTTCAACATTGATTTTTATTTTTCATTATCCGATATCTCTGGACTTTCTGGTATAAAATTTGTCTCCGACTTAGTAATTTTCGATTGAGAATGAATGGATTCTTCACTTTCTTCCGATTCATCGACACTTTCCGATTCTCTTGAATCTCCAATTCGCGTTAACTGAAAGAATAAAACGAAGTAATAGTAAAAGATTTTATATTTTTTATATTTTATGAAGTAAATGGTAGGAAATCATTCGTTAATTAGAAAAATATTATTTTCCATATTTTAACAATGTTTCATCAATTACATTAATTATAATTGTCTGACTGGCAAACTTAACTGTTCTGAGACATTTATTGAAAAATCGAACGATGAACCTTATCAAAAATTTTATTGAAACATTCTTTAATAAAATTAATTTATGAATAAATGTTGTTTTACAGATGGCTGATATCTTCAAATATGTTCCTGCAGAAACATTCCTGTCTTTCAGTGAAGGCAATAAATTTCATTTCTTCAAAAATTAAAAAATATCCATTTCGAAAGAGTTAAAATATTTTACATGTGTAACATTTACAGTCTTGAGTACCTTTTCCCTTTCATGTTCTCTGCTTGAATAAAATCTGCCTTCTTGTGAAATATTATCTACGGAATCCGGATCATCGGGGTCTAGAGCTTCACCGAATTTCCCGGAGTCATACTTCGCTGATTTTTCAGTCAAAATTGATTTACTCCGAAGTTTGTTTTGAATTTTCTTTTCGAACTCATTTAAAAATTTTAATAATGTTCTGTCGCCTAATGCCTATTAGAAATATGTAAATAGAAAATGAATGTTTTTAAATACATATTATATTTGAACAATAAATTCTGCAATATTTATTGTTATTATATGTTGTTAATATATTGCAATATTATTGTAAAAGACATTTTATTTATTGCACAAAAGATTTATTATTCTGCAGATACAATCTGCTAAAAAAGTTGAATTATAATAGCTTCACAATCACTAATCAATTTATAATCATTTTCAAAGAAATGGTATCAAAATTACAAATATAAGCACCAATAACTAAATTTTATTTTTTATTTATTTAAAAATGTTAATAAATCAAACAGTTTCTGACGATTGAAATTGTAATAATATATAGTAAAAATAATTAAATTAAATACTTATTCATTAAAAATGATGGATATAAAAATCTACCATTAATTTTCAAATAAAAATGCTTAACAGATTTCTGAAAGAAAATTAAAAAAAACTTTATTTGGTGCCCAAGACAAATTAAAATTATTTTATTAACAGAAATTAATGGAAACCTAAGATCATAAATTTACATGTTTCACAATATTTACTTAAAAATAAAGAGCCTACAATTTCGTAAGTGTTGATAATAGCTTACCTTCTTTATTTTACGAATTAAGACTAAGATTTGATTAATGAAAGAATCACAATCAGGCGAAACTTCAAGTTGTGGCAGTAATTTTACATAAAACTGTAAAATCCCTAATTCTGTGCACTGATCGTATTCATTTAAAATTTCGTGACACAGCGACATCGCCAAGTTATTGTGAACTTGAAGAGTCTGTAAAAAAATTGAGATCAAGATATAAATAAAAATTAATTTTTATTTTTTTAACATTGCAGTAAAAATATATGATATATAAAATATAAAGATAATTTTTCATATACCATACTCAAAATTATGTTTAATAAATTATTTTTAAGAGAAATAGTCCAGAATATCTTAGTTTTGAATTAATAGTTAAGGAATAAAAAAAGGCATCTGAAGATATTTTCAAAATAACAAGAAATAATGAAATTGTTTTTGTCTGAATAATTAATATTCTCAAATAGGCTTTCTTAGTTTTTATTACATCTTGTCGACACAATTATGAAGTCCAAGTCATGATTTACTCGCAAATACTTAAAATTCTACTTTTGGTATATAGATTTGAATCGTTGCATAACATTTCTATTATAATCTTTAAATTTTTTTCAGTCAATTACTTTATATTATGAAAAGCAAAAATTAACTTGTACTATAGACAGATTACGAGTCGCTTTTATCATAACTCTTCTGTAATATACATAAACATATTCACAATTAAAATATATTATAAAACATAATTAATAAAAAATCTGCCTCATTAATTTTCGAATACGAAATAGTAATCTAGACGCTCTCTCATATCGATTAATTTTACATAATCAAATACTAACCAAAGAACTTTGTTTATTAATATTTGGTCGAGTATAATCTATCAGAAATAGAGCGACATCCTTTGGATTAATATCCGCTTCCGGAGTACCTAAAGCGGCTAAAATGATTGATTTTATGGTTGGAATAAAGGCCCCTTCAATCATCTCTTGACTTCGTGGAGTAGAGGAAGCGAATATTGGGAAAAAAACCATGAACACTTGTCTGATGAAGTCCTCATATTCGTTATCTGCAAATAAAAAACTAAATCACGAAAATATCCGATATTCTTGACATGATTTGTTGTTTAATTATATTTGCAATCATTCAGGTATTAGAAGCAGAAATTTGTACATACCAATGATAGGGCTGAAGCCTTTGATAATAATTTTTTCCAGAAGAGAAGTTGAATAAATTACACCGGATAACAGAAGTTTGCAAAATCCTTCGAATGTAATGGATTTGAGTACATCATTCTATTAAACAAAAAATATTCATATTAGATCACATGAAAAATTCAGTACATTCTTATTCGCGATTTAAAAATGAAGTTTAATTAATTTATGATTGTAAAAAGACATTAATACTATATTACTAGTTTCTAAGCCATTGCGTAAATATTTGCCATTACTTTCGGCAACAGCCTGTTTGCGAATCATATATATTTAAGACGATTTAAAATATGAAAAAAAACTTATATGATGAGCAAAATCGGACGTTACAAAATTCTGAAATGTGTTTCAAAAATTAAAAATTCTAAATTTTGATTACGGTTTTGCAATTCAACAATTCTATTAAAATGTGAATGAATTTTGCTTCGTTCAGAAAAGACGCCTCTTTAGATTTTTGTTCGCCACAAAAAAGATCTTCATCATCCGAAAGCGATATCCGTTTTTTCTTTCTAGAATAATTATTATGGTTATCGTTATTATCATTATCATCATCATAATCATTGTCGTCGGCGTCGTCGTTGTGATCATTGTCATCTTCTACTTCTACTACTTCTTCTTCTTCTTCTTCTTCTTCAACTGAAATTATTTTTAAATGTAAATATAAAACCAAAATATATCATTTTAAGTTACTTTAATTTTCAAAAGTTGTTAAAATATAACATGCAATATAACAAAATCTATTGCTGATACAGATCAATTCTCATGCAATGCCAAATAAAATCATCTAGAAAAACTGATCTATCTTCAATGTTCATACTTAAACAATTACACAAATTAAAAAGCAGTGGTTTTTCTGGTGAGTATACGAATTAAATGTTGAAAATAATAACATGAATAACAGGATGAAAATCTCAAAATTTCAGTTAAAGAACTTGGAAATTTTATATATATAGATTATAATTTTATATATATAAAATTATAAATAAAATACATATAATTTCTAATTCAAATACTATAATTAAAATAAATTAATTTCATTTATCGTCAAATTTATGTTTTGATTCTTCCTGATCTCATATAATATATTTCAGAATAGAATTTAATTGATTCCATAATAATTTTATGTACTCACTTTCGCAATTATGCAATTTTTCAAAAGGTTTTATTCCGTGAACAAGCAATATGTCAAAGATTGATTTCAGAGCGGGACTATTGATTTCATCGTCACCTTTCTCCGAAAGCTAAAAATGACAACATTTAAAATTAACTTAATAGCTTCACCAAAATGTAGAAACAGTTTTTAAATTAAAAGCTATTTTGAATTGAAAGAAATAATTCACGGGACTTATTCGAGTCAAAACCGAAAAAAATTTTTTATGGACTCGGAAAAAATATTTTATTTATATTTTAAAGTTATAATAAGTCAAATACAAAATTTTGGATGAAAAAAAAACAAAATCTTGACACTTTTATATTACCTAACGACTGGAAAATTAAGTATTTTTTCAGACTGCTCATAACAAATGTTGCTCTTTGAAAATATTAAATAACATAATTTAAGAAAACAAAATAGCATTTACAAATAGGTAGATTTAAAACATTTTTTGCTTAACATACCATAAAAATAAACCGATACAAATTTTCCTTTGCTATATCTATATTAAGAGCACAAAACTGTCCTAATGCTTGAATAGCAAGTCCTTGCGTAAGCAGATCTTGGCTTACAAGACACTGATTTAAAAAGTTTTCTTTGATGTTTCGCAATGTAGGAGTTAGTATTTTAACATTACTAAATTTTATCATTTGCGTAAGGATAGTTAAACATTTACATATTGTTTCAGGATCGTTTTTCTCTTCCCGAATCTGCAAAAAAAAAGTTACCAAATTACAAAATATAAAACAGAAAATTATTTTTTTATGGTCTTAAAATCACTTCCAATATTTCATCATCAGAAAAGTAAATGATACAGCAATGAAAATCTACTGTCAAGAATTCATTGCAAATTTTACTTAATAATAGTAACTTTAATTTAAAAATAAAAACTTTCTATCCCTTTTTTATAAATGTTCTTTTTTGGGTAACGAGTAAAATAAAAAAATATAATAATATAAATTATGATAATTAATAATTCAATGTATAAAATAACTTAAATAAATTTTCTTTTTTTCGTAGTTTTATTGTTACGATTTAGGCTTTATGCATAAATAAAGATAATAAAATATTTAAAAATAAGAAAATTATTAAGTTTTTGGATTACAGAGATCAGTTAAATGATAATAAGTACGTCAGCATTACAATGCAGCTCCTATACTACATTTATCTTAAGAAACAAGTACTTACAACTCTAACATTTAATTATAACCGTAATTTTATGACTTCCAGGAAAAGTAAATTAGCATTTGATTAGGTAAAATTAAAATTCAAAATTTAAGCATTATTGTAAAAAAGAAATTTCTTTTACCTCTTGAGGGATGAATTCCTGATTATTTAAATTTTTTATCTCTGCTTCAATTCTTTCAATTTCATCTTTAATAGCCTGGGCTTCGGAATATTTTTTATTTATGACAGCCTTATATTCCCTTTCTCGCAGTTCATTTAATGCAAGTTTTAAATTTGATATCTGGAAGTGAACAAGAGCTTGTATAAAATATAATGTTAATAGTTTTTTAAGTTACATCTAAAGTTAAGAAGATAAAATTATTACAAAAAGATTTATATTACATTTAATTCGATTTCCATCTTTTCTTTTTCCTCTATTTCAGGGAGGATCATTTCCACCGTGAGAGGCTCTCGTATTTCTGAAATAATTTCAGTTACTTCATGAAGAAACACATCTGTACTAGGTATAACTGGTGCCAATAATTCTACTAAACGCTCGGAGATATTATTATCAATTCTTTGACTAATTAACATATCGAATATTAATTTTTTAAGATTTCTCCTAAAATAAATATATATTAACATTTTAGATTTTCATATAAATATTGTCAGTTTCATATAAATCTATTCAAGCTCATTACTAACTTTAATTGTATTCTAAAGCACAACTATTTAAAACTGAAATATTAAAATCTGATTCTCATTTACAAGTGTTTATACAAATTAATTTACCTTCCCATTTCATCTTGAAAATCAAAATATTTTATTAAATCTAGAAGATGCTTTAAAATTTCATTTTCCTTAATTTCTGTCCATTTTTCGTCTCTGCTTAAATTTAAACTTTTCCTGTTTGTTTCAAGTGGACAAAAACTGAAACAAATAAAACATAAATAAAAAAAATAAGGTTTTTCTTAATCAAACTATCTTAATTTTATTT
This sequence comes from Ricinus marginatus, assembly GCA_028565995.1. NCBI lineage: Eukaryota > Metazoa > Arthropoda > Insecta > Psocodea > Ricinidae > Ricinus > Ricinus marginatus. The sequence continues at coordinate 41,121 of JAOWBB010014446.1, forward strand.
TTAATTTTAATATTTAATTAAATTTAATTACTTTTTTTACCCGTCAGAATTAACTTTTATGTCTTTTATGAATTAAGAATTATCCCAATAATAATAACTATTCTGGGTTGAGATTATCAACTTAATATTAAAAATATGTAAAAAGTGATTCTTAATTTTACATTAAGGAAACTACGGCAGACTCCAAAAATTTTTACGTTTTATTAAAATAAATTTTTTTAATAAAAATTGCCTAAATCTTTTGCAAATTAATGTCATTTTTCGTTGTCGAAAAATAACAAGAAACTTACTTTCTCATGAAATCGCAATATGTTATTATGTTAGGTAAAACGTTGTCAACTTCTTCTTCAATCTTTTCAGTTCGTAAATAACCAACAACAGCTTTCCACAAAAGGGCTATTTCAGGTGTAAGGTCATCTTGTGCGATAATTCTTGTTTCCTTGTTCAGTGGTAATTGCGATATTATTTCGGCAGTCGGTAGGATTCTGCATAACATCGTATATAGACATTAAAGTATGAAATTAATATTATTCTGTACAGTATTTAATGGTACTGATTTTAGTGTTATATTCAAAAAATTATAAGAGGATGAATCGAAAAAATATTCTAAATTATTACGTGTTATTATGAAAATAAACAGATTTTAACAGAAAATTAACGAAAATACTTCATTGCGAGACTTGCATTTTTTGTTTTACCTACTTTAAAATATTTTGTACCACAATTAGCGATATATCAGGACAGTTGATAACATCCAATGCTTCAAGAAATTTCACTACATTTTTATTAAAATTCTCCAACCAATTCACTAAAAGTATTGACTGAACGCAATTTCGTACCATAGCTGAAATTACATTTTGCAAATCTATCTTCATAAGTAATTCTTATTCAACAACTCGTATATTTAAAGAAAATATTTGTAATAACAAATTTTAAATGGTAAAATGTTATAATTAATTAAGCTTACATTAGTGAAATTAAAATTTTCTTCATTTTATATTCAATGAATGGTTGAAAAAGCGTCTATCACGGTATACATCTATATTTGAATTTTTTGTTTGTATTTGTTTTAATGATCCATTTAAAAATTAAAAATTTCATTATTCTTTCTTTTAAAGTTAAGAATTTATTCAACAATCATATAAATCTTTTTATGAACAGATTTCATTGAACTCTCTATATAACAAAGACAGAATTGTGTTTCTTATGTGAATTATAGATTATGGATATTATAGTTTTATACATGCCTGAACGATCTTGTAATCCCCTTTCCAAGATAATTAGGCGATATTTAATAGTTAAATTAAGCATTCGCACTTTTGAAAACACAATATATGTATTTCTGCGTACATTGTCATTGATATCTCGTGTTCTGGCCAAAACATGTCCTATTGTTAATTTATTAAAGGCTATTGAAGAAACTACAGTTCTTCTAACAGATGAACTTGGATCATTTAGATGAAACAAAAAGGCTGAAATTAAAAATTAAATAAGAACATTTAATTATTTTATTTATGAGAAGGATTTAATCAATGTTAACTATATAAAACTAAGATATTCTTACAATATAAAGTTCTTTTAAGTTTAATTATAATTTCTAATTTGAAATTTTAAAATTATTATAACATTAACTTATTTGACAATTTGAAATTCATGACTTAGAAAAATTTTAAATCATAGCACTCTTAGCATACTTATGTCTCAATAATAATAATCAAAAGATTTATATGTTGAAATTGATCCAAACAAATTCTGAATAAAAGTAGATTTATTAAATATAAGTATCACATATACTTTTTTTCCTACAAAAGGGATAATATAAGAGAGTGTAAGAAAAAAATTTTAAAACTAATATCAAATTTAGTTTTTTTTCAATTTCACTTTCCTGACTATCAATAAAATTCTTTTTTTCTGAAAATATTTTTAATCATATTAAATGTAATTTCATTTATTTTACTGAAAGATTTGAATTTTTTTCCTTAAAATTTATTAATTGGTTCATTATAAAGTGATTAACATTTTCTAAACAAATATTCATGTAAATATGAAATTATTTTTTATTTTTAATATAGAATTCTATTTGAGAATTTTTAAAATTCTTAAAAATTAATATAATTTTCAGATCACACAATCATTAAAATTAATAAAAATTATATTATAAATACCCTTAATTATTTCACAATCTCCATTTTTTGGATCCTGTAACTTCCTTGCTGTTAGAACTGCTTGTGATCTCACAGCTGGGCTTTTATCTTGAATGCGATGCAGAACAGTTTCCTTTAATTTATACCACATTTTATCACTTATTGTGGAGTTTTCAGGCATTCCTGATAAAATTTTATTAAGCAATTGCAAACATCTTAAGCGAACTTCCAGTAAAGAAGCTCCATGACACTGTGGAAAGAGTTAAAGATTTAAATTTAATCAATAGTATCACTGAAAAGATGTTTTAAAATTAAAATCAATTTTGGATATCATTATAAAATATCACCAATATTTTAAAAGGCAATATTAAAATCATAACTACCTGAAACACAGTTATGACATGAAAAATTGAAAACAGAAAAAATTCTTTAATAGTTCTAGTTATTACTTTCTTAAGGCAATTTATCAAAGAAATTTAACAGCTCAATATATACATAAAATGATTTGCAAACAATATATGAACATAATAAAATTTAGTGTAACTTCTCATAATCAAAATTTAAAGTGCTAATTATATTAGATTATTGATTAAAATTATACTTATTAGTTGAAAATCTATGATAAGAAACTGACCTTAAATATAAAATGTAAAATTCCACTTGGGAAAATACATGCTTCACTGATGGTGTCTGACAGATCCAAATTATCCTGATTAGACTCAATAGAATATAACAAAACTATAAATTTGGCGACAAACTGTAAAATATTATCCACCGCTATTTTGTCAGGGAAAACTAGAGAATATCGTAGAGCATATATAAATTCTTCTAGAAATAATTTTTCATCGTGCTGGAACGGAGATGAAATTTATCAAAATATGAAAAATCATCTTCTTGTTTCAATACTGAGAGATTTAAAATGTTCAAGTTATTTGTTTTCAATTGAGATGAATGCAATTATCTTGAGAATAATGTAAATAAAACAGTTACTTACGCTTTTCTTATATAACTTTTTGCATTTTTCGATTAATGATTGATGCTTAAACTGATCTTTGGCACTTTCAAAAATTTGCCTAATTTTATCTCTCACATAATAAACTAAATCATGATCTTCATCATCTGAGCCCATTTTTGACGCTCAACGTAAACAACTTTTGTAAATTCGCGCGCAGTTTTTTCCATCATAGAGTTTAAAAATCTCATTGAGATATCTTTCAGTTCGATGCAACATGCTTTTTGTATCATGATACAATATGAATCTACATGTATACGTTAGTTCGAATGCAACTATAGAAGTAAATATTTGAAGCATTTTTAAAATAATATTTATTAAATTATTCGCAGGAACAATTAGATGTAAAATTAGTTCAGCGAATCATACTATCAAAAGCAATGTAATATTAATATTGCAAAATTTATTTAAAATCATTACATTAATTAGACCGTTAAACAAAAAAATATATAAATAATAGAGAATGAAAGGCTACATGGAGAAAAATTAAAAAAAAATTATATGAGGGTTTTGTAAAATGTATTTTTCATAACTTACACAAATATGACAGATGAGATGTGAGGTAACAGGCTCCAGCAATATCTTATAATAAAAAGAATACTTAAACATTAACTGAAAGAACAAGATAAATTCTAGCTAGTTTTTCATGTTATGAAATATTAAATTTTAGCATGGGGAAATTTTAAAAAATTGTTCTCAGTAAACCAGTAAAAGTAACTTCTAAAAAGAATTATATAAAATTAAATAGCATATTAAAAAGATAATGAGATATGAAACAACCATAAACAATTTTTTACTTTATTCTGCACTTTTTTGTTGCAGTAAAATCATATATTAAAATGTATAAAATATTTGAGGAATTTATTTTATTAACAATATGTTGTTTTTGAAATTATAAAAATTATAGGCAAAAAAAAAAGTTACAAATGAAAATTCAGTAATCTTTATTACATAATATAAACCTTGATAAATTGACTTTCCATTTTGTGTTCATTACAAAAAATTCATCTTATGAAAAAAATACTGTGATTAACATTCTTCATTTTCTCGGATTTTCCTGGCTGCACTATATCTTTGGGTCTACTATTACATTTTATTTTGAAAATAAATTCTGTGCAGCGTTCCAAATATCCAATCAATCCCAAGACAGATAATCCTAGTAAAAAGCCAATGGAACCACCAAGATCAGCAATAAAGACATTCCAATCATATGAATATTTTTCTTCAACAGTAATGACCTGCAGGTTAATTTAAAAAACAGTATTTCAATCAATAAAAATTGTTTATGAAACATGAATTAAGCAAATTGACCCTAAAATATTTATCCAAGCAATTCATTCTTCAAGCAATAAATCTCATTTTTTCAAAGCATAAAGAAATATAAGATTTAAATTCATAATGGTTTATTAATAAATTTAACTATAATAATGAAAAATAAATAAATTTACTCAGCTGCTTTTGAAGTAAAATAGATCCTTGCTCCACTAGTTAATTTGCGCTGAGATGGATACTGGGTACGTTTTACAATTGAAGTTCTATATTGTGTGGTCTGACAACTTTTTAGGCAGCAATTTCCAGCATCCATTCTGGAAGGATATAACAAAATATAAAATAAAAAGGTAAATGGAAATTTAAAAAAAATTGTTTTTAATAATAAAATAAGTTTATGATGAAAGTAATAGACATTAATCAACTACCTTATCACATTAAAATAATATATCCATTTAATAATACTCACAAAAGTGTAGTTTTAACTAATTCTATCATTCCATTTGGCTCATTACAATAAGGCAATTTCAAACTAGGGAGCCAAGGACCAGAACAGTTGACATTTGGTTTTATCATTTCCTGTACCCAACAGTTTTCTTCACACTGAAATAATGTTGACATAACAAAAACTTTAATTATTAAGATCAAAAGGCCAAAAATATAAATGCTTATGGCTTTCTGTTTTTATGAAATTTCAATATAATTCTATTTTTGATGTCTTTTCTAATAAGAAATGTAAATCAAAACAATTCTAATTATCAGCTTACAATGTATCAAGCTAAAACTTTAATAAATTAAAGAATTTAGTAAAAATTTTAAAAATTCATTGACATAAAACATCATATTTTCAAATAATTTAACTGCTAAATGCAAAAAATTGTATTAATTTTTTTTGTATTAATATTGAAAACACAAATGGCTGATACACTATCTTAAAAGAAGATTAATTATAACACTGATTTTGAGATTACAAATAAATTTTAAATTTTTATCTTAAAAAATACATAAATTTTATTATTATTATTATTAAATTATTAAATAAAATTTATTATTTGCATTTAATTCTAAATTTTTGCATATATCTAAGCTTTTGCTCTTCATAAGCCAAATGATAGAACTATAATTAGTAAAAATAATTCCAAGTACAAATATTAATTTATAGAATTAAAATATTAATTTAATTAAAAAAATAATATTTAAAAAATTATAAACTTAAAAAGCAGTAACTGTCCTAGAAAAATGAATGAAAATGAGATGTGAAAGCAAAATTTTTTTACCTCATTAGCTTCATTTCTTATTAGAGAATAAAAATATTCAAGCCTGAAAATGTTGATCAAAAGGCACACTCAATATTAAATTTAAAGATTCATAGGAAAGTATTAATTTAAAACAAAATTATGGCAAAAATGCAAAAAAAATTAAGATTTTTTTTTATCTGAACAAAAGTAATAAATTCAATATAAATATTTCTTTGCAAGTGTTATGAAGTATGTTGCATTTCCTTATAAGATATGGGTAATTCAAACATTTCATAAAAAATTTTTTCCACTCACTTCACCAAAAGTGTAGTTAGCAGTGTTATTGCAATTATGAATTGACCTAAACTGGTAGGCATCTAAATTTACTTCAACTTTTTCTCCAACAGGTACAAATATATGTGCTTGTCTGCCAGAATAAATGTTAATGTTTTCTGTTAAAAAAAATGAAATGTTTAGAGAACAGATTGTAAGGAAAATATTAAAATTAAAAAAGAAAATTATATTTTGTATTTTTCAGAATGAATTAATTAAAATGATGAAATACATGTAAAAACAATTTTTTCTTACTTGATATATAATTAAGTATTTCCTGGTATTGAAGACTAAAAGCAAAACTTATTATTATATTCAGAAGTTATGATCAAAACTGAAATAAAGCATTTAAAAATATGAACAAAACAAATTTACCTGTATTAATTAATTAATATTATTTAACTTTTAATTTCCAAATTGTTAAAAAATTCCTGATATGTCCTTGAGTTTCTCATCTAGTCTTTTTCTTAAGAAGTTTATTTCAAACAGCTGTTTGTAATCCAAAAAATGTTTAATAGCCAATTCCCAGTTGTCTGTGTTTTTAACTTCCAACAAAATTTGTATAAATACATGAAGTGGAATATTAAAATTGGCAAATTTCGAAGACAAATATAAATTAAGGGGAAGTTTTGCTGTTTGAATATTTTCTTTTTTGGCCTTGATTAATGAAACGGGAATCTTTGCTTTTTCAACTGATGAATAAGCAGCAATTACATAGACTGCATCATGATCATATTTATCTAAAACTGAATCTGCATATGGTGAAAGATAAATTAATTTTTCCTTTGGATAAATATTCAAGTAACTGCCTTTATTCATATTAATTGGATATTCATTTTTAAATAAAGTTGGAAATAAAACAGCCAGCTTAAGCTTTAAATCACTGTTTTTTTTTAAATTGCACAATCTTAAATTAAATGGAATCTTGTTAGCACCATTTATTTTGATTAATTGCTTCAACTGGTAAGCACAAAAATTCAGTTCATCTACTTTCATATAATCATCAAAAGAGCAATCAATAACTAAATCCTGAGAATACAACATAGCCGCATAAAGTCTATGTAAATAAATTTTTTTTAATTTATTTTCAGAAAGGTCCATAAACAAACCCTTTGTGTTTTCTTTGTCCAAAGCTTCTAATTCTTTTTCTTTAATAAATTGTTCATTCTGAACTTTGCTACATAATGCATATCTTTTGTTACGTTCATTAACTATTCTAAGATATTCTATTCGACTCTTCGAATCCTCCAATTTAAGTAAATCAGACCATATACTTTTATTGATTCTTAAAAATTCACACTCCGGCTTTATTACTTCTAATTCCATTTTTATCATTTGTATTTTTTCAGCAAGGTGAGGTTTCTTAAAAAGTACCTGCCTTAAATAATTTCTTAGCTCTTTTTCCCTCTCAGTCGATTTCATTCTTGATATTATAAATAAATAATTCAGTTTCGATATTACATCATTTTTAATATTCCTGCGACAAAGAAACGCAGATGAACTGCCTGAACTATTTCCATCGATTTTAAATGTTGAGGATAAATCAAAAATTCGAATTGAAAAAGATCTTTGGCAACTATCGACAATAGATAAATATTTCCGTAATCTTAATGTAACCATCTTACTGTGGCATTTATATTCTTCGGGAAAATCTTTTTTCCTTTTTTTAACACTGAAAATAATTTGATACTTTCAGCCATAGAGTTAATATTATGAGATGGCAAAGTGGAAATGGAACCGCTCCAAAACAAAAACTCAGTGAAGAGGAATTATAGAATTAGCATTAGAGAAAAATTTTAATGAGGACAGAGAAATAATTTTATATATTAACTGTAAAGAAAAAAAATATCTTAGAGAATCGGGAACGATGTGTTCTGACCATGTAAAAAATGAAAAATGTTAATGATAATCAGGAGGTTATGAACGAATAAAAGCGGGTCCAAAGGGGATCTTGTAGAGTTCCATCGAGGCGACTGTGCGCAAAATGAAAACAATCGCAAAATCAGTTTAGTTCCATTTAGATCCTTCTCAGATTCATTATTTTTTCTAACATCCACATCCTGGTGCTGATAATTCTCTGCCTCTTGCTATGTTTTTTCAGCACGAATACACTTTGCGTGTAGTTTTTTTTGCCCCTTTCCCATCTTTACGAAAGTTATTTTCTCATTCCAGGCAACCGCTTACTGAGATATTCGATAAATATGAACCATCTGATCAACCTACAGAATTATTTCAAATCCTTGGGATATGTTTGAATTTTTTCTTTACCTGAAAATTTCTCCTTGACTTCATGAAGATAAATATACCATCCAGCTTCTTTATCTTGAAATGGATCATAATTATATAAGTCATGCATTAAAAGTAAATGGTAACCGGGTTTCTTTCCAATGGTGGCCACTGTCTTTTTTGGCCGAATAGTGTGGCACATACCAGTGGTCAGATGTAATGAACTTTGAATATCAATTTCTGAAAATATTTTTGTTTATAACACTACAAATTTTATAAAAATAATAAAAGAAACGAAATTTTTATCCAGTTTATGTGTTTGTTGCTAATTTTAACACAATCGGCAATCAATATTTCAGTATGATGAATTGTATTATGCATAAAAAAAATATGATTAATTTATTTATAAGTTTTTATTTTATTTATGAGATTATAATTTTCAATTAAATCTGCATAATACTGTAATTAAATATAAATTATAATTTTATTTCCAAAACGAGCTCAAGATGAAGAATTTTATGTGAATTTCTTCCAGTTAAAAGGGTGTTTGTTTTAATTTTATCAAACCGTTTTATTGTTATTATTATTTAAAATAACTTTTAAATGAAATTTTAGTCAATTTTCTATACTCACGGGATGGTGGTAGATCACTGAGGCTGCTGCATATTATATGTCCCTTGTTGTAAACGGCAACGTTCCAGAAATCAGATATATTATATGTATCGTATGGGAAATCTTTCCAGTGAGACGTAATAGGATAGGAGCCAAGATGCAGACCGGAGAAATTAAATTGCTGAAACAAAATATTTCATTTTCCTAGAACACTTTTAAACTTGAATTTTTTAAGACTCGAAAATTAACCTCACTCAAAATCAACATCAGTTAATTAACAAATAAAATTAATTAAAGAAAATCTACTCAAGTTAAACATCTAAAAATCTGGGTAAATGATATTATTTTAACAAAAGGAAAATTCTTAAAAGTATCAGCAACCTTTTTTTTGGTAGGTTCTTCTACTTCCTTTTTTAATTTCATCTTAGATGGTTTTGAAATATATTCCCGAGTTGAAAACCTAAATTGACGGATACGTAATTTTCTAGAAAAGTCATTTCCGAAATATTAATTTATTTCCCTTGAGTTCTTTAATAAAAGTTGCAAGGTTTCGATTACACGGTAAGTTTTCCAAACATGATGTTAACATTGACATTCTACCTTATAGAATCTCTTATTGTAAGGCGGCTCTCGGCATATTGTTAAGGCTGGATATGATACCGATTCATTCATTGTTAATTTTGTGTGTGTGATAACTGGAGGGTTATTAACTTTATTCCAACATTCCTTCAGCTGAAAATAATAAAAAATTGAAATGGAAAGACAGATAGTTTTAAAATAACAATTCTAGTTTAAGATAGTCGGTAAAAAGTTCAGAAATTTACCTGGATGTAAACCATTACGAAGCAGACAGTTAAAACTATAAATTTTAAACATTCATAAGGTTTTATATTTGAGATAAAACTTAACATTATTCACATTTTCAAGCAAACGTCGTTTTTCAACTCTTAGCAGCATAATTTTTACAAAATATTATTATATCTTTCGATGCGTGTGTTTTAATGAGAATGTTGGCAAAGATATAAAATTGTGAAAAGGGCTTTAATGCAATACTGATAACAATAAAATTGCAGTTAATATTAACGATCATATATTTTCTTCGGATACGATAATATTTCTTTGCAATATTCAACATGTGATAAAATTCACATGTGATTAATACATTCATAAACATCTATAAATAAATTTTAGATGCTTTAATTTTTTTACCCTTATTAATAACATTCACTATTTCGCTTAATTTGAAGTAAAGGCCTATATTTTTGACATAATTTATACATAAAATAAATTTTTCTAATATTTAAAAACTATGCTAGAACAAAGTTAACCGGAACTTGCGATTAAAATAGTATCTACATGAACAAAATTATTATACATATGATAATACAAGAAATTATGATAAAGCATAATATTCACTGAGAAAAATTAAGAGCATTTCACATAAAAGCTAACATAAAAAAATAATTATTTCAATTCATATTTTCATACACTTACAGTTTGTTAAGACTTGCTTTGTAGAGAAAAATTTTTTTTTCAAGAGGAGGAAAAATTTTTTGGAATTAACATTTAAATATATTTCTGAATATAAAAATTCAATTGAAAAAAATTCTTATTAAAATAATGAAATTTTTTTTTACATAAACTGCTATCTTCAGCAAAAAAGGTGAAATATTATTCTGCTATAAATTTTATTTTATTGTTTCTTATAAAGCTTATCATATCTATTGATTAATGCAAAACCCTATTTGTATATGGAATTAAATTTCAAGAATTTTAATCATAATTATATTAAAGACATTAGATTCATAAAATTTGTCGTAAAATTAAGTTAAAATTTTCATTTGATTAAGTTCTTAATAATAATTCTTAAATTTTTGTGGAAATCAAGAAAGACCCAATTTTTTGATCTTTCCATAATTTTGCTGAAAGCCTCATAAGATATAATTATTAAAATTACATAAATTTTATCTGGGATAATTTTTTTTATTAACCTTAGCTGATTTGGATTATTTATTAATAATTAAATTTTGGGTATGAATGTGCTACATACATACATAATACAGTTTTTAACATACACAAATTTAAGAATTACATGTTTTACAAATGATTGATTACAGCATAGAAGTCTTTAGAATTATTTGAAGTCTTAAGAAAACTTAAAGTCTTTAGCAATTACTTTAAATTTAAGCAAATAGAAAAATTTAAAGTAAAAAGTTTTTTGGTTTTATTAAATCTTAAAAATGATAAGTTTCTTAAACTGGGTCTAAATTATTTATTTATTAGCTTCAAGAGACAAAAAGATAAATGTGCGTTTATGAATTTTAAGTTCATAAAATTCTGATTGTAAAAATTCAAACTATAGATTAAAAATGAATTTTTTATTAAACAATGAAAGAACATGGATTTATTTCGTTTTAAAATATAAAAAAGTAAGGAAACAATTTTATCAAGTTATAAAACAAATTTTTAAAATTTTATACAGTTTGAAA